>SKCR01049772.1:0-54781 GCA_019454045.1 Zanthoxylum bungeanum
CAACTAATAATTAGTTTTTAGAGAGAGTTTGAAGGTTCAGATAAAAAACATGAGCAAAATATAAGGAGGTTAGAACTTAGAATCAGTAGAGAGACTTCCGAATTTGCTTTTGTTATAAGTCATGGTGTTTCTGCAGCTAAGAAACTTTAATGGGGTCTCTCAGTTTCCAACATTGAGTCCACTAATTCATGGAAAAAGAAAGAGAGCTCAAAGGGGTATGTGCTTGCAAGCACAGGCGGCAGCTCCCTCTAGAACACAGGTATGGTTTGTTTATTTATTTATTTATTTTTTTCGCAATTTAATGGTCCTTTTGGATTCTAAATTTCATTCAATTTGTAATACTTCTATGTGAATGTTAAAGTTAGTGAAGTTGTGTACAATGGTCCATGATTAAATTTTATGGAAGATGTAATTAAAGCTGTAGTTAATTCACTGAATTATCAATTACTACTGATTAAAAGGTTTGATTATGATTTATGAAGATGAAAAATAAAGTATGCTCAAACTCTCTTATTTCAATTTTCTAGAGGATAATGGAGAGCATTTCAGTTAGTGGGGAAGTTGGTGGTGCCGGTGGAGCATACTCTTACAAAGCCTTACAGAGGCTGGATCAGATTTGGTCAAGCATTTGTTCTTCACAAACAGGTAGAGCTTGTTCATTTTTGATTCTCATCTATTCTGTTCCATATTGTACTGCAAGGTTTGTGACTCAGGTGATTATACTTCTCACTTGCAGTTCAGCAAGAAACACAGCGGGTTGTTTCAAGTAATGCTGGTTTGTTTAGCCATTCTGATTTGTCTGAAAAAGTAGTTGATACATTTGATGTTATAGTTTGCGGAGGTACTTTGGGAATCTTCATAGCTACAGCATTGAGTTTTAAAGGTCTTCGAGTTGCCATTGTTGAAAGAAATATACTGAAAGGGGTATAATACGTTGTGAAGTTGATTCTAGAATCAAGAGTAATATTTTGAGTGAAAATTTTGCTTCAAAATATCAGGTGTTCTAACAGTTGTCAATTCTATATTCATAACCAATGATTAGAGAGATCAAGAATGGAATATCTCAAGGAAAGAGCTCTTGGAACTTGTTGAATCTGGAATTCTGGTTGAAGATGACATTGATCAAGCTACTGCTGCAAAATTTAATCCAGTAAGCTCTTAAAATTGAATAACTCTCTGGTGTTTCTAAGTTCTGAGCCATAAATTAAAATACTATGATACTGTTCTATCTGTCTTATGCCACCTCTTTTGGTCCTGATACCATTGATTTTTATCTGTGCTTTGTGCATTTCTTACACCGAGCAGAATAGATGTGGATTTGAGGGGAAGGGTGAAATTTGGGTTGAAGACATTCTCAATCTTGGAGTTTCGTGAGTTATTGTTACCCGTCTTACTATGGATACTGATGCTTGATTGATGGATTTGAACATCAAAGTTTTTTATGCACACATATTTATCATCTATGTATATGAGAATAAGAACAATGGATTATTGTTTTTTACACTCCTTGTAGCAATGGAAAACATACCAAGCAAACTAGTCAAACTTTTTGTTATGTCCTTTGCCTTGTGAAACTGGACTTGCTTCTGCAACTAATGAATAATTTGACTTGAATATCAGACCTGCAAAGCTTATAGAGATTGTGAAGAAGCGTTTTATTTCCCTTGGTGGAGTCATCTTTGAGGGTTACAGTGTTTCCAGCATTTGCACATACGAAGATGCAGCTGTGAGTTTACTTTCACTTGCATAGTATTATAATGACATCAAAGTTTTGTTGATATTTTCTGTTAAATGGCTATTTATTAACGTGAACTTGTCTTTCTTTACAGGTTTTGCAACTTGTTGAGGGGAAGATCCTGTCATCTCGTCTCATCATTGATGCAATGGGGAATTTTTCCCCTGTGGTGAAACAGGTCAGATTCCTTTTCTTATACATAATTGAGGTGTTGCAATATTCATCCACCATCAAGCATTCACTCCAAGGAACAATTTCCAAAACACAAGATCAGCTAATTTTTTATACATACTGTCGCACGCCATGTACACTTGTGTGTTTGTTAAATTTGTAAATAATACTGTCTAGTAAATAAATAACTACTCCAGAGTTGAGAATTCTTAAAGGGTATTACTATTTGTCTAGGTCTATCCTAATGAATATTTTCATGGTTGAATTAGCAATAGACTGGGTTGAGACTTGAGAGTGGTAAAAACTTGGTGCCTTGATATTTAAAAAAGGGTTCCATTTATTTTCATAATTGTACATATAGTACATGCCTACGATCAGGCAGAAACCAACTCTTAATTGTGGTAAATTGTCTAAAGATAAGAAGCGGTAGGAAGCCGGATGGTGTTTGCCTTGTTGTTGGATCTTGCGCTCGTGGTTTTAAGGATAACTCTACAAGTGATGTCATATATAGTAGTTCATCTGTGAAGAAAGTTGGAGAGTCAGAAGTACAGTTATTTTGGGAGGTATCTTACTTTCTTGGGTACTCTTCACACCAATCAAATGTTTTTTTTCTTTTGAAAATCAAGGGTCTTAAAATTGTTTCACAGGCATTTCCAGCTGGCTCCGGTCCCTTGGATCGTACCACTTACATGTTCACTTATATTGATCCTCAACCAGGGTCTCCAAAACTGGAAGAATTATTAGAACGTTACTGGGATCTGATGCCAGAATATCAGGTTTGTTTTCAGATCCATTCTCCAGATTTTCACAAATGATACTTCCACTTTAGCCAAATACTTTGCTTGTTTTGCGTAAGTTGTCAGGTAAAAAATAGTTACTGCTTTCTATTAATTTGCCTACTATTTATTACCTATCTTCAGGAATTCCTTTATTCTCCTAAAAATAGTACTTTTCTGCTTGTTTTTTCCACCCTTGGTATCTCTCTCATATAAGCATAGATGTTGAGGTGCTTATTTAACTTTTTAGGGAGTCACTCTCGACAATCTGGAGATTCGAAGAGTTATATATGGAATTTTTCCTACGTATCGAGATAGGTAGCGATCGTTAATCCTTTAAACCTCATAACTGTACATTCATCTATATTGCAGTTTTATGTCACTTTTTGATTTAACTAGATGCAAAAGTGTTCCCAATCTCTCTTAGATAAAAGCATCAGATGTTTGATCAAATATGGAAGATGTCTTGTGATTCTCTTTATTTCCTTTAATCAATGCCAAAATTACTCCTATAGTTCTCTAGTTGAATATGCTGGGCAATTGAGTTCTTGTGTTCTTCAACTCTAACATCTTCAATTTCTAAATGGGGAACATCAACCTGACAGCCCACTGCCAGCTGCTTTTAATCGTATTCTGCAGGTGGTTTTTATTAGACACTCCTAAAGACTTCAATTGATTATTGCATATGAGAAATAAAATGCAACTTTCACAATTTTTTTTTCTGCAGTTCGGTGATGCTAGTGGAATACAATCACCTGTTTCATTTGGTGGTTTTGGGAGCTTGACTCGGCACCTTGGGAGATTGTCAGCAGGTACAATCTTTATGTATATGTTCTGTATCACAATAGTAGTTTACCAATTCAGAAGATTAATGACTTATTTGGGAGTTGTTCTGCAGCATGTGAAGTCTAAGTGATACATTGAATATGTAGGTTCCTAAGGCTCAATCGTTATTTATTTTCCTTATCCTTTACATGTATCTGCAACGAATCAACATGACATACCTGCTCATTGGAATATTCTCATAACAACGGAATGACATCATTACATGCTGCCTACATCCAAATATAATAAATTTTTTGAAAAATGGCAGCTGCAAAATTACTTGTATGTTCTTCTTTTGCTTGATGGCAGGTATTAGTGAGGCAGTCAGTGGAGATTTTGTTGACTCATACAGCTTGTCCCTGCTGAATCCATACATGGTTTGTGACTTGTCTTTTCTGGCTGTATAATTGAAGTGAATTCTTGTACAATATCTAAGACAAAATTCATGTCATGCAGCCCAACTTAAGTGCTTCGTGGCTGTTTCAACGTGCAATGTCAGCAAAGCAACAGTCTGATGTTTCCCAAGATTTTATCAACGAGCTTCTTCATGTCAATTTCCAGAGTATGCAGGTAGGTTACGATTTTTCGCATATCTGCTATATATGGCTAATTTCGTTTTGCTTGTCATTGCCTGATGAATTCTGTTCTCGTAATGCAGAAGCTTGGTGATCCGGTGCTAAGACCGTTTCTTCAGGTCATTTTAACTTTTTCTTTCACTGGATGATTTAATGTCAATTCATTGAATGGGTTTAACTTGGGGCCTAATTTATTTTACCAACTGATCGTTTTTATTGTCACAGGATGTTATCAAGTTTGGGCCACTTGCCAAGACATTAGGACTTGTAATGCTAAATAAACCTCAAATTATTCCTTCAATATTCAAGCAGGTAATTAATGAATCAAACATACTCAATTTACCTTACTTCTACTCATGGTCGAATGTATTTTGGCCATCTTCAGGTTGGTATCCCTGTGCTTGTTGACTGGTCTGGACATTTTTTCATGCTGGGTTACTATACTCTTCTCTCAACCTTTGCTGATCCTGTGATAAGGTAAATATACGATCATGGGGTAATGCTTAGACGGATTTCTTATGATACTGTTATTTACCTATACTACATATTGATGGTGTTTTTTAAGCACTATAATATTTAAGCAGTACGGAAAGGGTAAAAGGGTAACTTCATTCTTGATCGAGACCACTAATGCCGACCCGACCATTCGATGTTGCATACGCCAACGGTAAAGGGCCGAGCACTTGGTGATCAGTGACCGACCAATTAAGCGCGGGTGGACAGGTATTGTCAGATCGATAGCAGCATTCTCAGTTCAGAGGACCATTGTGACCGACCTCATAAAGACCGACCAGATAGCGAGATATGCTCCAGAGATAAGTTATCCTATTTTCTTGGATAAGATGATAAGTTATCCTACCTTCATGGGGTAAACTGATAAGTCTGTGTCCGAGTAGAATGAAGGAAGTGAAGGTAGTTTTTGACTAGGAATCCTTATGAGAAAAAAGAATTGTTTCAATTAGGAAATTCGTGTAGGAGAAGGAATCTGATTTCTACACTATTATAAATAGAAGGGTAGAGTATGCTTAATAGGCATCAGAATCAATATCAAGATCATTACGATCAGACTTGTAAACACAAGAGATATCAGAGAAGCATATCTCAGTAATAAAAACATCGTATGTTCTGTGCCCGTAGACATAGGTGGGATCTGATCCGCCGAACCACGTTAAATCTCTTTGTCGATTGGTGTATTTATCTGTCTTTTGCTAAATTTGCTTTTGGTTCCCCCATAAACCGAACAAATTCACTATTGAGGGAGGATTGTCTTGGGAGTAATATTCTCATATTGCCCTGAGACCGAAATCAGCCGTCAACAGTTGGCGCCGTCTGTGGGGAATCCAACAAAAAGCAGCTCGCGTGGTAAGACAATGGCAGAAGGTGGAAATCACCGGTCGTCAGGGAGTTCAACAGCAGATTGATGATACATTAGTAATTGAAGATAATGACATCTCGGATGATGAAGATGACGATCATGAAGATATACTAAAAGATGATTCTCTGCCTCTTTGCCTGTCCGAAAAAGTACATGATGTAAAATTAGGAGATTCAGCCGAGGATAGTGCCACTGCTCCAGCGGCTAGTGATAGCCAGAATAATCCAGCTTCTGAATCCAGTAGCAGAGGTGCTACAGTTAGGGATTCTGATCCTGTTGATTTTAGGAGTGGCAATTCTTATGGTTCAAGGGGTGAAGCGCATAAGGGAGCACTCAAAGCCTTTCATAGTAAAGTCAAACCTCCGAAACTGGAGCGGAAAACTACCATATGCCTTAGGGGATATTTCGAGATAGTAATCACGAGGGAGTGCCCCCGAAAGATGGCCGGTCTGGGCAGCTGGGGAAATGCGGCTGCAGGGAGTGTTCCCACACGTTTTGTCTGACCAGTGGATCCGCGAGAAGCATAGCTCGAGGAGGGATCATGCCCTCGTAGCGATTGCTTAATCCAGTGTTACCGAGCATAAGGAGGAGCATTCCCTTAAATGCTTCAGACACTCTTTGATCCCTATTTTGATCGTTTGGATTCGAGAGAAGCATAGCACGAGGATGGATGATACCCTCGTGGCGTTTGCTTGCTCCAGTGTTACCGAATATAAGGAGGAAAATGCCCTTAATGTCTCGGACACTGTTTGATCCATATTTCCTTGATCATTCGGATCCGTGGGAAGCATAGCACGGGGAGGGATGATACCCCGTGGCGATTGCTTGCTCCAGTGTTACCGAACATAAGGAGGAAAATGCCCTTAATGTCTCGGACACTCTTTGATCCCTATTTCCTTGATCATTCGGATCCGTGGGAAGCATAGCACGGGGAGGGATGATACCCCCGTGGCTATTGCTTGCTCCAGTGTTACCGAACATAAGGAGGAAAATGCCCTTAATCTCTCGGACACTCTTTGATCCCTATTTCTTTGATCATTTGGATCCAAGAGAAGTATAGCACGGGAAGGGATTGTGCCCTCGTAGCTTATGCTTGCTCCAGCGTTGTTGTAAGGAGGAGCCCTCGAACAGTACACAGGCTCCATGGAGACCTGAAGTATAGAGGATGTGCCCTTACCATTTTAAACGCTCTTTGATCCAAATCCTGGTTCGCCGGGACTCTGATTGAAAGGTTCAAAATGTGTGTTTTGGAGACCTCAAACATGACGCTGTTTTGAGGCATCCTTGCTGTTGTTTTTGGATAAGTGTTAAATCACCCCCGCGTTTTGATTTTATTTCCAAGGTTTTGTTTTTGTTTTCATTTTCATCAGGTTTGACAAGGGGACGCCCATGCCAAAACTGATAGGGCTTCAAAAGAGGATCCACTTCCCTTCTGAATAAAACCCAAAGGATTAACCGGCTCGGGGCTGGATTCGTTCCGCCGAGGGCACTTGGTTAATCGGCTCGGGGCAGGATTCGTTCCGCCGAGGCCGCTTGGTTATTGGCTCGGGGCTGGATTCGTTCCGCCGAGACCGATATTTCTTCCGGCTCGGGTCTGCGCTTCTACCGCCGAGACCGATGTTTCTTTCTGGCTCGGCTCTGCTCTTGTACCGCCGAGACCGATGTTTCTTTCCGGCTCAGGTCTGCTCTTGTACCACCGAGACCGATGTTTCCTTCCGGCTCGGGTATGCTCTTGTACCGTCGAGACCGATTTTTCCATCCGGCTCGGGTCTGCTCTTGTACCGCCGAGATCGATGTTTGTTTCAGCTCGGGGTCGGGTTACGTCCCACCGAGTCGGCTTCTTTGGGCTGGGGATGTAACATTCCCCCAGAGCCAAGTCATTCTTTAAGCTCGGGGTCGGGTAACGTCCCACCGAGTCGGCTTCTTTGGACAGGGGATGTAACATTCCCCCAGAGCCAAGTCTTTGTTTCAGCTCGGGGTCGGGTTACGTCCCACCGAGTCGGCTTCTTTGGACTGGGGACGTAACATTCCCCCAGAGCCAAGTCTTTCTTTTAGCTCAGGGTCGGGTTATGTCCCACCGAGTCGGCTTCTTTGGACTGGGGATGTAACATTCCCCCAGAGCCAAGTCTTTCTTTTAGCTCGGGGTCGAGTTACGTCCCACCGAGTTGGCTTCTTTGGACTGGGGATGTAACATTCCCCCAGAGCCAAGTCTTTCTTTCAGCTCGGGGTCGGGTTACGTCCTACCGAGTCGGCTTCTTTGGACTGGGGATGTAATATTCCCCTAGAGCCAAGTCTTTCTTCAGCTCGGGGTCGGGATACGTCCCACCGAGAGACTTATCATCGGCATGGGATCAGAGGATCTCCCCCATGGTCGGCCCTCTATTGGTCTGGGGAGGGGACATTCCCCCAGAGCCAAATGTTGTTCTCAGCTCGGGGTCGGGTTACGTCCCACCGAGTCGATCGTCATCAGCCTAAGGGTAAATCATTTTCTCCACGGGTAGATATCGGGATCCTCGTTGACTGAGCACATGAAGGTGGCAGGAAAGACCAGATTTGCAGCCAAGGCATTTTTCTCTGCGGTTCCTGAAGTGACCACCGATGGACTCATTGGCACACCATCTTTTTTTTATAGTTCCCGGCATCAACTCGCAAACTCGTTGTTACCGAGAACTAGGGGATAGTTGTTGATGGTGTTTTTTAAGCACTATGATATTTAAGCAGTACGGCAGGGGTAAAAGGGTAACTTCATTCTTGATCGAGACCACTAATGCCGACCCGACCTTTCGATGTTGCATACGCCAACGGTAAGGGGCCGAGCACTTGGTGATCAGTGACCGACCAATTAAGCTCGGGTTCATTCTTGATCGAGACCACTAATGCCGACCCGACCTTTCGATGTTGCATACGCCAACGGTAAGGGGCCGAGCACTTGGTGATCAGTGACCGACCAATTAAGCTCGGTGGGGTGGACAGGTATGTCAGATCGATTGCAGCATTCTCAGTTCAGAGGACCATTGTGACCGACCTCATAAGACCGACCAGATAGCGAGATATGCTCCAGAGATAAGTTATATTATTTTCTTGGATAAGATGATAAGTTATCCTACCTTCATGGGGTAAACTGATAAGTCTGTGTCCGAGTAGAATGAAGGAAGTGAAGGTAGTTTTTGACTAGGAATCCTTATGGGAAAAAAGAATTGTTTCAATTAGGAAATTTTGTAGGAGAAGGAATCTGATTTCTACACTATTATAAATAGAATGGTAGAGTATGCTTAATAGGCATCAGAATCAATATCAAGATCATTACGATCAGACTTGTAAACACAAGAGATATCAGAGAAGCATATCTCAGTAATAAAAACATCGTCTGTTCTGGCCCGTGGACGTAGGTGGGATCTGATCCGCCGAACCACGTTAAATCTCTTTGTCGATTGGTGTATTTATCTGTCTTTTGTTAAATTTGCTTTTGGTTCCCCCATAAACCGAACAAATTCAATATTGAGGGAGGATTGTCTCGGAGAGTAATATTCTCATATTGCCCTGAGACCAAAATCAGCCGTCAACACTACAAATTAAAACCTTTTTTATTTATGCATTTCCAATTTTATCATTTCTTCACTTGACTTGTTGCATCTTTTCCAAGGAAATTGTTGAGTACGCTTCCTCCGAGGACAAAGTATGAGTGGAAGAGGTATCTCGAGGCTTGGAAATATGGATCAGGTTTAGATTACAAGCTATGAGAAGCCATTTAGAGAGGAAAGGAGGACTGGAGCAGATGATATTTGAGCATTGGCTTTCCTCTATTTGAAGTAGTGAATCAGTTACAGATTTAACAGTGAACTGGAGCTTTTCTGTATCTGGTTTGTTGGTTAGATCTAAAATGGATATTCATCATACATAGATGTTGTAGTATCTGAAGCTCTTACAGAAATTTACAACATATTTTGGAGCATGCAAATGCCTAGACAGTCATTCTTTTTTACTGTACTTAACTTTGTAATATAATTTTCCTGGTTAACAATAATTCCATGACATTTTGGAATTTTTTTCTCTTTCGATCATAATCTAACACTTGATGGTTTGGTTTGGTTATTTGTTTTCTTGTTTTTTTTTTTTTTTTCGCAGTCATTTTAGGGGGAAGTCAAATCAATTTTTATTCCAGGCAAGGCATACGATCTGGTGTGGTATCTAAAGTTCTCTAGCACGCACCCAATATTAATCTAAATTAATTTTAGACATTTATTAATAGACATCTAATATACTAATTAGTTATTTAGCTAAACGAACGCATGGAATTGTTCAAAATATTATCAAAAGAGAGCTTAAACTTGTTATAATAAGAAGTGACTTATGGGAAAGACACAAGTTAAAGGGACATGTCCTCTAAATTGGAAGAACACACCTCTAGGTCCTAAAAGGTATAAGGAATGAGTATAATCCTTATGAGGGTGTTGAGGGTTATACTTTTTCATGCCTGTATAGGGGTGGGGGGGGGTGGGTGGGTTTATTCTCTATAATCCGGAGATTCCTACATTAACAAGTCATTCATTTAGAATAAATGAGTCAAGTTAAGAGAGAGTTTCAACTATTTTGTCATTGTTCAAGTTCTTGTTAAATGAGTGCCCATTTTTCAAGAAGTATCCAACTAATCCTGAGAGAACGTTAGCCACAAAACAATCCGTAGAGCACCGCAACGAGGCTAATAAGTTCTTAATGACAGAGGCAACTCGACTTGGACCAAGTTTGATCATCATCTTCTACATTTCCAGGTTTTTCTAAGTTTTATGGTTTATGTTCAATTTGGCATGTTAGTGTAAAATTGATTGAATGTAGCATGTTAATTTCGTTTAATGACACATATTTACTAACAATTTTAAGAACTTATTACATATTAAGTGTTGTTAGATGAAATTTTACATGTTTTGATTGTCAAATTTCTGAAAAAATGTGTTATGTGCATGAAAAATAAGCATAGGCGTTCGAACGCCGATGAACGCGTAGACAAAAATTTTGTTTTTTGTAGTCTCATTCGAACACTTCTTCAAACGCAACTCGAACGCCAGTCTTCTACCAAAGAACGTTCGAACACGTTTACGAACGCAACACGGACGCGAACTCTGTGGAACACTTCTTTCGAACGCGTTTACGAACGCATCACGAACGTGAACTCTCTGGAACACTTCGTTCGAACGCGTTTACGAACACTACATGAACGTGAACTTGCTGGAATGTTTCGTTCGAATGAATTAACGAACGTGACATTAACGAAATTAATCCTTGAATTATTTTAGATTCAAAAAAAATAACATAGACTTAGATTAATTTATATGACCATGTATGACATATATGCAGTAACGTTAACTTAGGAAAATCATATATTGTATTATTATAAATTTGGTAGTATAGATTTAAGTTAATATTAGAGTGTTCAATTATCACAAGCATACACATAGTGATAAAGTTGAAAATTAATTGTGTGTTGCATACTTGGCTGAGAATTAAAAATGTAATTTCACACAAGTAATTTCGTCCAAGCTTGATTGATTTATACATATACACATACAAATTTACACATATTTATTATTGTATTGTGAATTGAAGTGTAATACTAAGTTTGAATGTCTAAGATCTTCTATTGGGAAAGTGTTTAAAGGATATTCTCTCAACAAGACGATAAAAGCCTAAGTGGGCAGAGATTTAAGTTGTTACTCCGGACCCCCTCGTCATCTGGGAATATTCCTTTATTCATTTATCATAAGAAAACTTAGTCGTAAATTCAAAGACTTGTGTTATTTGGCACTACTGTCCAATATAACAACGAGTGAATTCTTAGTATATCACTTAAACAAAATCATACGTTTGACCGTTGTGTAATTTATCTTTTATAGACTTATCGATTACTGTTGATTTTTCCAGTTACACATGGCTAGCGGAAATATCACAGTACCAGTTGATAAGTGCATGAAAATGTACTTTGAACATCATTTATTCAGGTTTATTATTAAGTATTTAGCTCTATATTTTATATTTTATTATATAATTTTTATCATTATATTAATTTAGAGAGTATTCAATATTTAAGTTAATTTAGTGATTTTCCTCTTTATTATTGTAGGAATTGGAAAGAAAATTAATGGTTTATGAAAGTTGCTTCATTAAAGTTGGTGGATTTGGCAAGTTAAAATTCAATTTGGGAAAAGTCAAAGACTCAGCACATCAAAGGAAATTAAAATGGAAACCAAATAAGTGATGTAAAGGAAAAATGATTAAAGACCCACGTGAATTGAAGGCAAAAGAGAAAGTTTTAACTTAAATGGATTGCTTGTGTCAGTGGCTTTATTATTATGGCAACAAATCTTTATTAAAAAGAAAAGAACGTGGACAACATATTACATTTAGGCTTGCTCTATTATAAAAGGGAGCTGTAAAATTGGAGAGGGGGGCTGGACGCAAAATTGAAGAGGGAAGCCAATACTGAGACCAGCGCCGAACTTGGAGAATTGGAGCAGTAATGAAAATTCAGAAAAATATGTTTCTTCATTCCCTTTTGGCTATGTTTATTTCTTTTATGGAGAACTAATATCATAAGCAAAGTTAAAAATGAATTCGTGTACTTAAATTCCTATATTTATGTTTTTGATTCTAAATAATTTTTAATGTTTAATACAATTGGTATTTTATTATTCACTTTCACCTTTTGATTTTTAATTAATCCAGAGATTATGTTTTACCAATTTTCATATAGGAATAATCTTGCCTTTTTTTTTATGTGTGATTTGGGAACCCAGTTGTGACTGATATTGTTATTTTGTGAGTTAATATTCTGTTACAGTATTATCATTCGATATATTATCGACGTTAGATAAGTCATAATAATAACATATTGCGATCTTAGTCTAGAGAGAATATTATACCTACTACCTTATGATTTAATATGTTCTAAATTGATTTATTTTCTGATTGTTGGTTTGAGAAGTGAAACTCTAAATTGAGTAATAAAAGGAATCAAATATTAAATAAATGAACGTAATACAAGAGGGATTCCTCAAGCTTTGCTGCATTTTTTATATTGATAATCCTTGCGTATTTTTCATAATTTTTATTTTAATTTACCAATTAATTATTTTATTTAATTAAGTTATTAATAACGTTTTTGTTAAACAAAATTAGTTCCTTTGTAACCATCTCTCTGAGGAACCGACACCCCAGCTATACTGCGGTAACTACAAGTAATTTTTAGGCGTAATCAAATTTCTGGCACCGTTGCCAAGGAAACAATTTATAATCAAAAGGAGCAGGTTTGCTTAGTTAACAGAAAATCGGCAACTTCGTTCGCTTTTTTTATTTATATTTATTTATTTTATTCATATTAGTTTTAGTTTCAATTTCGATTTTTAGTTTTATTCTTTTTATTTCCGTTTCTTGTTTTATTTGTGTTTGAGTGCATGCCTAGACCTAGGGATCGTTTGGGTAGATTTGTGAGAATTAAAGAGGAAGACTCAGACTCAGAAAGCCTATTTGAAAACTTTTTTGCTACACCACCTAGATTTAGCATACACAACATAAGTGATCACGAGAAGCAACCCATTAGGACTCTTCAGGAGTACCTCCATCCTACTCGCACAGCTACACCATCATGCATAATGTTTCCCCATAATGCACCACATATAGACTTTAAGCCTGGAATGATACAGCTACTCCTTAACTTTCATGGCTTGGAGAATGAGAACCCTTATGTGCATATTAGGGAGTTTGAAGAGGTTGTTGCAACCTTTCATGACCAAGTTGGGACTACAACACAGTTAGACTTAAGTTTTTCCCTTTTACCCTTAAGGATAGAGTTAAAAGTTGGTTGTATTCTTTGAGATCTCGTTCCATAGGATCATGGGGTGAAATGACACATGCATTTTTCACTAAATATTTTCCACACCATAAGACTAATGCCTTAAAAAGACAGATCTCTACTTTCTCCCAGAAAGACAGTGAGACCCTTTATCAAACTTATGAGAGGTTTAAAGAGATGCTAGCTATTTGTCCTCACCATGGGTATGAGAGTTGGCATATAGTGAGTTACTTTTATGAGGGCCTAACCCCTAAAGAGCACCAATTCATTGAGATGATGTGTAATTGTGACTTTTTACAGAAGGACCTTGATAAAGCAATAGAATATTTAAATGACCTTGCTGAAAAAGCTCACACTTCGACTGGACCTAATGCCATGGATAACACTGATAGGACACGTTCTACTCCTTCTAGCGGAGGCATACTGTAGGAGTGAAGTGGGGTTTACCGCTACGCCTTTGATGCTCGGCGATCACGACATTGTTAGGCTCGCAGCCCGTAGAGAGTACAGAGTAGCCCGCGGGGGACTAAACCATAGAATAAAGGAGTCGCCACCCAGTGTGAACTAAGAAAAGATTTAAGGCCGCACTCACCCCTCGCAATGGAAGACCTCAAACCGTTGGGTTCGGAATGGTCCCTCACTTATGCCAGTATAATGGACGGGTTCACACAATGGTATAGCCAAGTCTTGTGCAGTTCATGCAAGGTAATTCAAATAAACACAAATTTCCACACCCATCAATATTAATAATCACAATAACATAGTTCCAAAAGCAAATTAAATTAAGAAATAAGAGATACGATAACGAAAATAATAATAAATAATTAAAAGTAGGAAAAACGTCAATAGCAAACAAAAAGGGGGGTTAATCACGCATATATGAGTATTTCCCAAGTGGCACGTGGAGTTGTATCCCAAGTACAGACCGCACTACCGTCCATTCGGATTCGGCTACGAAATTTACGTATGGATTTCCATCTGATATACCACAAGGGATAATAACACACATAATCATCGATGCAATGTAAGCGGATAAAAAAAAATATCATGCATATGCAGATAATCACCAACATGAACAAATAAAATAAAGGTGAAATAATAAAATAATGATAAATAGACAAAAAATAATAACAAAATAAATGCGAAATATAAAATAACAATGAAAGTGAGTAAATAGATAAAAAAGATAACACTTAATAGATAAAAAAAATAAAAGAAAATAAATAACAAAATGATGAAGAAAGGAAAGAATGTGACCTGAACACCGGCTGAACGTATTTCACGTCCACCCAAGCATGCAGCGTCCAGAACTATAAAAGAAATATGGTAAAGGTGCCCTCAGCTCTTACCTTTTAAGTTGCTTTCTTGGAAGTGCGTTAGGCCGTCGCCGGAAGGATTGAAGCTTGGTTTCAAGGTTTATGTTTTACTGTTTGCTGTTTGTTATTTGATGGTTGCTGTTTTTTTGGCTTGCTGTTTCGATTTTTGCTGGTTCTATTTTTTCAGCTTGCTGTTTTAGTTTCTGCTCACTGTATTTTTGGCTTGTTGTTTCGGTTTCTGCTCACTATTTTTTGGCTTGCTATTTGCGCTATTTTGGTTATTTTTGGCACTGTTTGCGCTGTTTTGGTTATTTTTCTCGATTTTTTGGTGGTTGTTTTGATCATTTTTTCGGTTGTTTCTTTGGGGACTTTTTTTGGTTTTGGTGATGGATAGGTTTTTTGTCTCGGTGTTGGTTGGTTGGTTGTTTTTCACGGTGATGCTTTCTTTTGATGTGTCTAGTTTTTTTTTTTTTTCCGGACTTACTTGTTATTTCGCTGCTTTTGTGAGATACTTCGATCTCTAGGATTTATTCCCGAACAGAGTTGATTTGATGGTGAGGCACTCTGACCCCTGGGATTCATCCCTACGAGATGCTTCGATCACTGGGATTCATTCCCGAACTAAGTTGAGTTGATGGCGAGGTGCTTCGACCATTGGGCTTCATTCCCGAACCATGATGGGTGTGAGATGCTTCGATCTCTGGGATTTATTCCTGAACTAATGGTGAGGTGCTTCGACCCCTGGGCTTCATTCCCGAACCATGCTGGGTGCGAGATGCTTCGATCTATGGGCTTTATTCCCAAACTGAGTTGAGTTGATGGCGAGGTACTTCGACCCCTTGGCTTCATTACCGAACCATGCTGGGTGTGAGATGCTTCGATCTCTGGGCTTCATTCCCGAACTGAGTTGAGTTGATGGCGAGGTGCTTCGACCCCTGGGCTTCATTCCCGAACCATGCTGGGTGTGAGATGCTTCGATCTCTAAGCTTCATTCCCGAACTGAGTTGAGTTGATGGCGATATGTTTCGACCTATGGGCTTCATTCCCGAACCATTCTGGGTGTGAGATGCTTTGATCTCTAGGCTTCATTCCCGAACTGAGTTGAGTTTATGGCGAGGTGCTTCGACCCCTGGGCTACATTCCCAAACCATGTTGGGTGTGAAATGCTTCGATCTCTGGGCTTCATTCCCAAACTGAGTTAATTTGATGGCGATGTGCTTCGACCCCTGGGATTCATCTATGTGAGATGCTTCGATCTCTATGATTTATTACCGAACTGAGTTGATTTGATGGTGAGGTGCTTCGACCACAGGGATTCATCCCTGCGAGATGCTTCGATCACTGGGATTCATTCCCGAACTAAGTTGAGTTGATGGAGAGGTGCTTCGACCGTTGGGCTTCATTCCCAAACCATGCAGGGTGTGAGATGCTTCGATCTCTGGGATTTATTCCTGAACTAATGGTGAGGTGCTTTGACCCCTGGGCTTCATTCCCGAACCATGCTGCGTGCGAGATGCTTCGATCTCTGGGCTTCATTCCCAAACTAAGTTGAGTTGATGGCGATGTACTTCGACCCCTTGGCTTCATTACCGAACCATGCTGGCTGTGAGATGGTTCGATCTCTGGGCTTCATTCCCGAACTAAGTTGAGTTGATGGCGATGTGCTTCGACCCCTGGGCTTCATTCCCGAACCATGCTGGGTGTGAGATGCTTCGATCTTTAGGCTTCATTCCCGAACTGAGTTGAGTTGATGGCGAGGTGCTTCGACCCCTGAGCTTCATTCCCGAACCATGCTGGGTGTGAGATGCTTCGATCTCTAGGCTTCATTCCCGAACTGAGTTGAGTTGATGGCGATGTGTTTCGACATATGGGCTTCATTCCCGAACCATTCTAGGTGTGAGATGCTTTGATCTCTAGGCTTCATTCCCGAACTGAGTTGAGTTGATGGCGAGGTGCTTCGACCCCTGGGCTACATTCCCAAACCATGTTGGGTGTGAAATGCTTCGATCTCTGGGCTTCATTCCCAAACTGAGTTAATTTGATGGCGATGTGCTTCGACCACTGGGCTTCATTCCCGAACCATGCTGGGTGTGAGATGATTCGATCTCTAGGCTTCATTTCCAAACTGAGTTGAGTTGATGGCGAGGTACTTCGACCCCTGGGCTTCATTACCGAACTATGTTGGGTGTGAGATGTTTCGATCTCTGGGCTTCATTCTCGAACTGAGTTGAGTTGATGGCGAGGTGTTTCGACCCCTGGGCTTCATTCCCGAACCATGCTGGGTGTGAGATGCTTCGATCTTTAGGCTTCATTCCTGAACTGAGTTGAGTTGATGGTAAGGTACTTTGACCTCTGGGATTTGTTCCCGAACTGAGTTGAGTTGATGGCGAGGTGCTTCGACCCCTGGGCTTCATTCCCGAACCATACTGGGTGTGAAATGCTTCAATCTTTGGGATTTATTCCCAAACTAATGGCGATGTGCTTCGACCCATGGGCTTCATTCCCAAACCATGCTGGGTGTGAGATGCTTCGATCTCTGGGCTTCATTCCCAAATTGAGTTGAGTTGATGGCGAGGTGCTTCGACCCCTGGGCTTCATTCCCGAACCATGCTGGGTGTGAGATGCTTCGATCTCTAGGCTTCATTCCCGAACTGAGTTGAGTTGATGGTGAGGTACTTTGACCTCTGGGATTTGTTCCCTAACTGAGTTGAGTTGATAGCGAGGTGCTTCGACCCCTGGGCTTCATTCCCGAACCATAATGGGTGTGAAATGCTTCAATCTTTGGGATTTATTCCCGAACTGACGGTGAGGTGCTTCGACCCCTGGGCTTCATTCCGGAACCGTTCCAGATGTGAGATGCTTCTATCTCTGAGTCGCTTCGACCTCTGGGATTTATTCCCGAACTGACGGCGATGTCCTTCGACCCATGGGCTTCATTCCCGAACCGTGTTGGGTGTGAGATGCTTCGATCTCTGAGGCGCTTTGACCTATGGGTTGTTGGACAATTATGACCCATATCATCACTATTTGTACAGAACATGGTGGTGTTGTACAAATTAACTATGTGACAAAGGAAATTACTCTTTTATCATTTGTAATTAGATTACAAAGATATATAAATGATAAAAGTCCATTTGATTAATACTGGATTAATAAGATATGAGACAATATTAATCCACGTAAGGTTTAATCATTAAATATCCATAGTCGTAGTATTATCGAGACTGGACATCGATAATGCGGAATATACTAGTATTACACTTGTGCGTGTTATGGAAGCATAACGACATAGTTCTCATATATTTGGGTATTGGATACTTATGCAAATGTAATAGGAGGTTCTGATTACCGATGGTACGGAAACAGCTTCGCCCCTCAGAATCCCATTGGTAGTATGACTGTGTGTCTATGGGAATCCGAATCAGGGTAGATGTATTTGGTCTTAACTTGAGACTTGCACTGCTAATACTTGCGACAATCAGTATACTTTGGTTTTGGTCGTCCGGGGCTTTAAGAGGTTCTGTGTACGCCTCTTCTGGGTATACTGAGAATCGTAGTGTATTGGGTGTGATGTCAAGATGGAAGTATCACTTCAGTCATATGGAGATCATGATCACGTAGGATACAGAACTGGTACTCTTAAGTACTGCAGTCATCGGGATAATATGACTATGTTATGATTATCCGATTATAGAGACTAGTTACTAGAGATCCGATATATGCTTCGTACGGGGCAGACACAATTCCAGCCCTAGGCCTAGCATGTGATATCGATACTGGATCGTAATACGCCATACTACGTGTACTACGCCTGACAAAGATTATATATTCCTTAAAGAATATTTCTGGAGAATTAGGTAGGCACGATGCTTTACTAGAAGCCAACCATGTCTTGTAAATCGGTAGGAACGTGGTACTAGGTACGGACGTATTCGGATAGTCCGACGACCAGATTTACTGCCAACATATCCAGTGATCTCATGGGTCGCTTCCCGAAGATTCACCGATGACGTTTGACTCGAACATAATTAATTCGGGATTAATTAGAAGATTAATCTGGGATTAATTACAGCGAGAATTTATCTGGGATAAAATTCGAATAGAAGAGAGAGAATGATTAATTTGGAATTAATCGATAAAATTATATATTGGATATATAAAATGATATTAGATTTCATAACAGAATTGAAATTGGATTTTAATTCGGGCGAATGAATTAATTTAGAATTAATTCGCGAGCGACTTTAATAGTAATTTTACAAGGCATAATTATTTAATTAAATTTGATTTAATTAAGTCGCAACGGAAAATTCGTTAATTCAGAATTAACGAACCCGAGCCCGAAATGTTTTTAGCGGGCCCACTCGGATTCTGAATTTAAGTGGGGCCCACACCAAGTCACATCACTAGTCAATCTCATCATCTTTTGGTTGATGGAAGTTGTTAGATGATTTTTTTAACTTGTAAAACACACTTCCTTTTTTTTTTTTTGAAAGGTGAGTGACCTTTACAACCTTTGAGATTTGGTATATGGTTTTCGAATTCTGGAAAATCAAATCACTTTCACATTTTCTCTTTTTTTTTTGCCTCAAAACCGTGAATGCATCTCCCTCTCTTCTCTTTGCACATTGCCGAGAGTTGCTCTTGGTGATAAGGAAATTTTGTAGCAAATTTTTCCTAAGCTAGCACTTAAAGGAGTCATAGAAAGGTGATAGGGAAACAATCCCTAGAGTTTGGAATTCTTGATTCAAAGCTTGGAGCTCAACCATACAATCAAAGAGGAGCTTGGAGCACTACACAAAGAAGCAAAATTTTGTTATCTACACATCCATATAGCCGATAAAAGTGAGTATCCTTTCCGCAACTTACTTTGTAAATTCACACAAATTTTATGCTTAATAGATCATTGGCATGTTCTTAGAGAACCCAACATGGGATTTATTCTCGAATTGACGGCGAGGTGCTTCAACCTCGGGGCTTCATTCCCGAACCGTGCTGGGTGTGAGATGCTTCGATCTATGAGGTGCTTTGACCTCTAGGATTCATTCCTAAATTGAATGGGTGATGGCGTTTTGGTCCATCTGCGTGACTTTTCGATCCACTGGGGAGTTTTCCATGATGATGAGGTGCTTCGACCTCTCGGATTCATTCCCAGATTGTTGATGACGTGGGCCTCGACCCTAGGATTCATTCATGAACTGTCGAACTGTTGGTGGTGAGGAACTTCGACCCCTGATCTATCCTCATTCTCAAGGCTCTTTGCTCGTCCTCATTCCTGAGGTTGTTCTCTTTTCCCGGAGTTCTTCATCCTCGCCACTTTTTCTTCAAAGCCTGCGAACATAAAACAAAAATTGTGTGTATGCGACGTGTATGCATGTATGCATGGATGCATTCCCTATTCCGATGGGTTTTCTTTGTTCTATTAGCTTGATGTCATCTTTGGTTAGGCCGTCCTCGCGCTCTTTGGTGCTTTTTGCCTATAAAAGTCTTTGGTCGCCTCCTTGGTCTGCTTATAGTTTCCTCTTGTAAATTCTACTCCGGTGATTGCTCAGTTCTCTTTAGTCCCATGGCTCAAGATCCTGTTGTGTCCCTCATTCGTGGGGTGGTAGACTGGTCATCCCTAGACCTGGCTCAGCTTTCTGCTCTCCGCTACCTGCACCGGGTCAAAGTGGATTATGCCTTTTTGAAAGCGGCCTCATCCTTTTGGGATACTGAAAATCATGTCTTCCGATTCCCAGATTTCGAAATATGCCCTCTTTCTGAGGAGTTTGATGCCATTCTCGGCTTGCATTTTTCTCTTATTACCCTTCTCGGATACTGAAAATCATGTCTTCTGATTCCCTAAGCTTTCCTTTGTTGTTCTTAAGATGCGGAAAATATACTGCCTTGTGCTTCGTTCATGTGTATCTTCCTTGCAGGTTCATCCTATCTTTTGCCTAAGCTATCCTTTCAGATTTTCAACTTAGCGGATTGCTCTATCTTGCCTGAGTCGCCTTTGCAGGTTTTCAACTCAATGAGCTAAATATTTTTTATTTTTTATTTTTTTTTTCCTTTTTTTCTCTTTTTTCCTTTTTTTTCTCTTTTTTTTTTCAAATACGTCCCCATTCTCGAGGCTCTTCACTCGTCCTCATTCCCGAGGTTGTTCTCCATTCTTGGAGTTGCTCATCCTCATTCCTGAGGTTCCTCTCCATTCTTGGAGTTCTTCTCCTAGATCTCCTGACCTTGGTCCAACATCTAAGAAACAAAAGATGTGATTTGTAATAACTTGACTCTAATCATTATCGGTTAGCTGGGATTTATGCAATCTATGAACATCTTGAACATTTGTTTCAATAAAGATGTTTGCATTACTTCTTAGTACATATGTAGGAAATAAACTGCATTGCAAGGGTACCTCTGTTGCTAACTATTCCTCACAGATTTTACAATTAACCATTTTTCTTACTCACTCATGCTCTATATTTTGCTTGGGATGTCCTTTGCGGATTTTCAACCCAACGAGCCATTCTCTCTTTCCTTTCTTTTTATTTTTTATTTTTTTTTATTTTTTTATGCAAAGTATTGTTTCAGCCTGTCCACGTTGATGGGCTCGATGAACTCGTTCCCTTCCAAATCTGACAGTCTTAGTGCCCCATTCCCCATCATCTTCTTGACTAGGTATGGCCCTTCCTAATTGGGCCTGAACATTCCCATTGGGTCCATTATCAGTGGCTTCGACTGCTTGAGCACTAGATCACCTTCTCTGATTTTGGTGGGACACACTTTTTTGTTGAACGCCTGGGCCAACCTTTTATGGTATAGCTGCGTGTGGTTCAAGGCCTTTATCATTTTCTCATCCAGTAATGCTAGCTGTTCGAACCTCTGTGAGGCCCATTCCTGCTCATATGCCTGTACCTTCATCACCCCCAACGCTTCGGGTTCTATGGCAAAATACAACACCCATAGTTTTCCCGGCCTTGGGGGTTTAACCCAGTATTCTTTGATTTTGTCATTGCCTATTCCACTCCACAGCTCAACAGCTTGAAGATTGGCTCACATACTAATGTTAGCTTGGCCATGAATCAACTGATATACTAGATTCTTCCGAGAAGAGCTCTAACTTATTCTTTTTTCATTTTTTTCACCTCTTGATAGCGGGCCTCATACAGAAGCATATTCTTTCTAAGGTATTGGACTGCATGTTCCACCCTTGTCTCATTTTCCTGTACCCTCATCGCCCCCAACGCTTCGGGTTCTATGTCCAAATACAACACCAAGGGTTTGCCCGGCCTTGGGGGTCTCAAGACGGGCGGTTTAACCAAGTACTCTTTGATTTTGTCAAAAGCTTCTTGACATTGCCTATTCCACTCAGTAGGCTGGTTTTTCCTCAATATCTTGAAGATGGGCTCACATACCAATGTTAGCTTGGTAATTGCCTTGATCTTTTTAGGGTTCCTGATATACTGGATTTTCCCGAGAAAAGCTCTGACTTCATTTTCTGTCTTCGGTGCGAGCATCTCGGTAATTGCCTTGATCTTTTCAGGGTGTGCTTCTATATGCTTCTTGACTTCTTCCCTAACCTTTTTCGGCCCATTCTGGCCTCATTCTTCGGAGTTTCTCATGTTCGGATAAGTTGGTATCATTTGCTAGGCAATACTCTTTTCCACTCCTAGCATGTCTTCATAGGACCAGGCAAATACTTTTGCATATTTTATTAATATTCTTTCTAATTGTTTCCGCTCTTCAGAGGTAACCTCACTTGCAATTGAAATTTTCTTGGGGTTTTCACATGTACTAAGATTAAATGTATTTGTCTTTGTTGAGTTAATGTCAAATATGCTCATGTCATGCGTGTTATGATGCAGACTAATAGGAAAAGACTCGAACAAATAAGCAAAATCAATGTCTTTATAATTAATAAATGCAGGATTACAATTAAATAAGTTTGGAAAATAAACATCTTCCTAATTTGCAGTCTCGTCTTCTTGCTTTTTTTCGAGTGTCAGATTCTCCAACTGTAATAGTTATTCTTCCCATTTATTTTCCTCTTTTTCAAGCTCCTCTTTGTCACTGCTTGAGAAGTTTTACCATAAATCTCTCCATTGATCTGTTTCATCTTCACTACTATTGTCCCATATCCCCATGCAGGAAGCTTGGTGGTTGAGAGTTTGGAGGACAAAGCTTTTGGGCAGGCCGGAGTTGATTATGTAGGTGGGTGGTGGAACAGAGTGGTAGTTGGGTAGAGGGATTCTATGTGTTGGGTTGTTCTTTTTCTAGGTCAGGTATCTTATGGGTGTCAATAAGGTCTTGGATCTCATGCCTAAGGCGGGCGCAGTTGTCAGTTTCATGGCCTTTTTCCTGATGGAAGTGACAATATATGTTTAGGTTGAGGTGAGGTGGCATATGGTTTGGAAGAGGTATAGGTTCTAAGGGATTTAGGAGTCCTTGCCTCTTCAGCTTTTCAAACACCTTTGAAAAAAAGGTCTACCAAAATTGGAGAATCGTCTGTTTCTGATGGCGGCGACCTCAGTAGAAGCGAGCTTGGTCTCTGAGGGCCCTCCAATGGTCTTTCTATTATGTCCATAAAACTTTCTGTTCTCGGCTTCCTCTTCCTCGATATCCATGATAGTTTCTCTTAACTTTCGGAAGTCACTAATCATGGAGGTCATCATTCTCAGCTTGTTATAAATGGAGGGCTTGGTGACCTTAATGATCATCTTAATATGGTCATTCTCCGAGGGTCGTGTCTGCATCTTCAATAGCTGGCCTCTCCAGCGATCCACATAATCTTTGAAGCTTTCCTCTAGCTTATGTTTGGTCTTTTCTAGGTCACAGAGTGACAAGTCTATCTCCAGGTCCGTGACATATTGGTTCAGAAAGGCCTCTGCTAATGCCCTCAAGTTATCCCTGACCTTTCTCTCCAGGCCATGATACCATACTACAGGCGCCCCTTCCAGTGACACCCCAAACATCTTCTGCACCTGGCGCTTCAACAAACCCACTGAACTCATCACTGAAACATATTGTCGGAGATGGACCCTAGGATCTCCATTTCCATTGAACTTGGCTATGTCAGACATCTTGAACTGGGGAGGCAGTTGTTCTTCGAAAGTCATTGCATCATAGTCTAACAGATCCTCATGTTTTCCTTTCATCTTGCGGGTAACTGACTCTACTTGTTCTCTGAGTTTCTGTAACTCTACCTGAGGCCCGGCTATCCTTCCCGCGGCATACTCAGCCATGTCATCAACAAAAACATGGATTTCTTTACTCACCCTATTCGGGGGCTCTTCACGCCTTCCATCCTCATTGTTTTATGTTCCCACTGTGCAGGGTACTGTCAGATTGGCCATAGCATTGGTCAAAGCTTGTAGTTGCTCGGTAATTTTGGTGATGTTGGTCTCCAATTGATCCATGCAAGAACCTTCGCTGTCTGACGCATCCATGATTGCTAACCTTTTCTTGACAAGTCTTCCTTCTTCTCTAACCCAACAGATATCTATGATAGCTGTTAAGCCAAAGGGGTTAGCATGATGCGTGTATGCATGCGATGCATGAGATGCATGAGGTTATCAAAACAACATATACCATTCCGACCTTATTCCTCTTATACTCGTGGTAAGTCCATTTATGCCCTAGGTATGGCTTATTTTATGCACCAATGTAGGGTACACAAAATCATTCTCTCATATGCTACATGAGTGAATCTTGGATACCTCAGTCCATTTCCATCGGTAAAAGACAAAGACCGCCCATTTACAAGATTGACTAAGCCTATTATGGGGATCATGTCATTTTCTAGAAATGACGAATTGGGCCCTTGGTAATCACGGTTGGCGGAGATGGACTTGGAGATAACCAAAAGTATACAAATATGCCATAATAAGGCGTACCCTTCCTGGATGAAAGCCAGTGCGGATATTAGACTCATGCATCTGGTATATTCGGATCATGTTTGTACCTTCTAAGCCCATCAAGGTTTTGATACAAGTCAGCCCATTATCATTTTAAAGCATTCAATCAGATTATCGGGAGGTGCAAACTTGTCCCAGTTGAAAAGGCCCAACAAGTTTACACTTTTGCGATAAGGTGGCTAAATAACTTCAAATGATAGGGGGCCCAAACACAAGGTGGACCATCAGCATTTTGAAAACTTTTGGCCCAATCATCATAAGATACAAACTCGTCCCAGTTTAAGTGGCCCAACAAGTTCGTATCCTATGACGAGAAGTCTAAATAGATCCAAATGATAATGGGCCCAAACACAAGTATGAGAGGTAGCTTCTATATGACACATAACTTTGGTTCGTATGTGGGCTTACAAGGGTATGTATAAATCTCTCATCGGCGAAGGGTTGCACACAACTAGGTCTCCCTACTCAAGGGTTCGAGCGACCAAGTGAGCATGCCTTTTTTATACCCTAGGGTACATGCCAACGAGTGATGGTTATCATCACATAATGATCCGCCGCCTTGAGTGAAAGCAACTTCACGATACATGACGCTATCGGGGTAAGAAGGGTATGCAAAATAGATGAGACTTGGGTAACCAAAGTCAAAGCCATGGACACTACAAGGCATTATTTTGGGGCAGATTCTCTATCCCCAGTGGAGTCGCCATCTGTAGGAGCGAAGCGGGGTTTACCGCTATGCCTATGATGCTCTGCGACCACAACCCTATTGGGCTCGCAGCTCGTAGACAGTACGGAGTAGCCTGTGGGGGACTAAATTGGAGAATAAATGAGTCGCTACCCAGTGTGAACTGGGAAAAGATTTAAGGCCGTGCTCAGCCCTCGCAAGGGAAGACCTTAAATCGTTGGGTTCAGAATAGACCCTTACTTATGCCAGTATAGTAGACGGGTTCACACAATGGTATAGTCAAGTCTTGTGCAGTTCATGCAAGGTAATTCAAATAAACATAAATTTGCACACCCATAAATATTAATAATCACAAATAACATAGTTCCAAAAGTATATTAAATTAAGAAATAAGAGATGCGATAACGAAAATCATAATAAATAATCAAAAACAGGAAAAACATCAATAGCAAAAAAAAGGGGGGTTAATCACGCATATATGAGTATTTCCCGAGTGGCACGTGGAGTTGTATCCCAAGTACAGACTGCACTATCGTCCATTCGGATTCGGCTACGGAATTTACTTCTGGGTTTCCATCCGATATACCACAATGGATAATAACACACATAATCATCGATGCAATGTAAGCGGACATAAAAAAAAATCATGCATATGCGGATAATCACCAACATGAACAAATAAAATAAAGGTGAAATAATAAAATAATGATAAATAAACAAAAAAATAAATAACCAAATAAATGCGAAATAATAAAATAACGATGAAAGTGAGTAAATAAATAAAAAATATAACACTTAATAGCTAAAAAAAGAGAAAATAAATAACAAAATGCCGAAGAAAGGAAAAAATGTGACGAGAAATTTGGTCGTCTTTGATGTAGGACTTCGCACACTTGGATGAACATATTTCACGTCCACCCAGGCATGCAGCGTCCAGAACTATAAAAGAAATATGGTAAGGGTGCTCTCAGTAAGACCTTTTAAGTTGCTTTCTCGGAAGTGCGTTAGGCCGTCGCCGGAAGGATTGAAGCTTGGTTTCAAGGTTTCTATTTTACTGTTTGCTAGTTGCTATTTTATTGGCTTGCTATTTCGGTTTCTGCTCACTATTTTATTAGCTTGCTGTTTTGGTTTCTACTCACTGTATTTTTAGCTTGCTATTTCGATTTCTGCTCACAGTTTTTTGGCTTGCTATTTGTACTGTTTTGGTTTTTTTTTGGCACTATTTGTGCTGTTTTGGTTGTTTTTCTCAGTTTTTTGGTGGTTGTTTTGGTCGTTTGTTTCAGTTGTTTCTTTGGGGACTTTTTTTATTTCTGGTAATGGATATGTTTTTTGTCTCGGTGTTGGTTGGTTGGTTGTTTTTCTCGGTGATGCTTTCTTTTGATGTGTCTAGGGTTTTTTTTTGCCGTCCATGAAGATAATAGAGTTTCAAGGTTTTTTTTATGTGAAGTACCGTCCAAAGGAGGCTCCCCCACTTTGATGATTTGGTCTCTCTTTTATAATGATTTGGAGGGTTCTTTAAACAAGGAAACAAATCATTTTTTTTGAAAATTTATTTTGGGAAAGAATCTTATAAATTTGGTGATGAGGATGATTTCAAATCTTATTAATTGGAAAGGATGGGTTTCATATCTTGTAAAATTGGAAAGTGTTGATGATGGAATTTTGGCATGTGAATTTCATGGGATTTTGGGCGTGTACATGGGTTCATGGGCCTTGGGCGTGTATGGTGGGTTGCATGAGCCTTGGGCGTGTGGATGGATTTGGGCCGAGGCTGAGGTTTGAAATAGAATCTGACTAAGCGAATCTGAGGTTGGCTGGTGAGTTTGAATCTGATGAGGGGCTAATTTTGGAGGTTTTCCTTCCTTCCGGCACTCATTTTTCGCAATTTCCGTAACTTTTCAGGTAGTGCCTCCATACGAGGCTCATCATTAGGCTTATGCAAAAATGAAGTGTCTACACATACACCACTTTAGGGAAGATGATAGTTTTAAAGCACATGTTGAGCTATTAACTAGAGAAATAAGAGCTTTAAAAGCCAAAGATAACATAACTATGCATATGGTAGTCCAATTAAAACCTCAAGGGGCGTATTTTGTGTGTAAAGGGATTGACCACTAGCCCAAGTGTGTCCTTTATATGGTGAGATGAGAGAAATATATAAGGAAAAATGCAATACCTTAGGGATATACAAGAAGCCGTATACACCGTATTCAGATACATATAATCCTAGTTAGAGAAACCATACAAATTTCAGTTCGAAACAGGAGTCTCAACAGCAACAGCCTACTCAAACACCACAACCTAGAGGCTACACTGTTCCTCAGTATCCCACACCTACCATTCATAGAAACTCTTTAGAGGACACTGTACAAGGATTTATAGAGGCCCATAGTAAAACTAATCAAAGGTTTGAGTTATTGATAACTTAAGTGGTTGAAGAAAATAAGGAGATAAAGAGTCAAGTCTCCAAATTGACTAACGTTTTAAGTATGTTGGAACTGGAAAAATTTCCATCTCAAACACAACCAAATCTGCTGGATAGCATATGGCACAGGCTGACCATGAAGCATCCAATGTAAAAGGTCTCAATGTCATAACCACTCAAATTGGTAAAGAGATAAACGTGCAGGACATTTCCCACACTATAGGTGACATTACAGATATTAGTGCATATATTCCTCAAGAAGATAAAGTGGTGCATAGACCAGTTCAAGTACCATTCCCTCAAGCTCTAAGGCCTACAGCGAGAGCTACAGACCCTAATGGTCAGATCCTAGAACATTTAAAGCAAGTAAAGACTAACCTTCATATGTTACATGTGATCAAACAGGTTCCCACATGTGCGAAGGTTTTAAAGTATCTATGCACCATGAAGAGAAAGCATCATGTGAAAAAGACTGCATTCATGAGAGAGCAAGCAAGTGCAGTAATTGAGCAGAGGGCTCAACCAAAATACAAAGATCCAGGATGCCCCACTATTGTTTGTCACATTGGCACATATGAATTTGGTCAAGCTTTATTAGATTTAGGTGCTAGTGTTAATCTTATGCCATATTCTATCTATATGTAGCTAGGAATTGGAGAGATTAAAACCTACATCTGTGGTTTTATAATTAGCTGATCGCTCTATTAGAACACCGCAGTGAGTAGTTGAGGATGTTTTACTGTAAATCGATAAATTCTACTATCCTGTTGATTTTCTAATTTTAGATACTCAGTCTGTGGTTAAAACTGAGTCAAAAATTCCACTCATCTTAGGTAGACCTTTTCTTGCTACAGCTAATACCCTTATTAATTGTAGGAACAATCTTATGCAGTTATTATTTGGGAACATGACACTGGAAATGAATATCTTTCACGTTGGGAAACAACCACGAGATGAAGATGAATGTCACCATACATACCTGATAGACACAGTCTTGCCAGAAATATCCTCTATACAACATGAATCTAACCCTCCCGAACAACTTCTTCTTGATTCTAAGATGTTAGATACCATTGACTCTACCGTAATTACTGATATCTCCACTGGTTTTTCTATTTTACAAAATCATGGAACAAGAGTGTGGCAGCCACGATTTGAGGCTTTACCAAGAGAAAGAGAGAAACCGAAGCCTTCCACAGTTGAATCACCAACGGTTGAACTAAAACCATTATCAAAAGGTATTCAATATACGTTTCTCAGACTAGGTGATACCTTTCATTTTATTTTTTCGTCTGATTTTAGTGCATCACAAAGTAAGAAATTACTTAACATATTGAGTGAGGATAAATCTACACTTGGTTGGACCATAGACGACATTAAAGGTATTAGCCCATTGATTTGCTCCCATAGGATTCACCTAGAAGAGGGAGCTATTCCTCGCAGATACCCTTAACGTAGACTTAACCCTACTATGAAAGAAGTTATGAAAAATGAAGTTATAAAATTATTAGATGCAAGTATTATATACCCAATTGCTGATAGTAAATGGGTTAGTCCTAAACAGGTTGTCCCTAAAAAGTCAGGTGTTACTGTTGTACATAATGAGGCATGAGAACTTGTTCTTACCAAGGTAGTCACGGATTGGCGCATGTGTATAGATTATAGGAAGTTGAATGCTGCCACATGAAAAGAACACTTCCCACTTCCTTTTATTGACCAAATTCTTGAGCAGGTAGCAGGGCACCCATTCTATTATTTTTTTAGATGATTATTATTGATATTATCAAATTGAAATATCTTTAGAAGATCAAGATAAAACCACATTCACATGTCCATTTGGTACTTATGCTTTTCGTCGTATGCCATTTGGTTTATGTAATGCACCTGTCACATTTCAAAGATACATGTTGAGTATTTTTAGTGATATAATTGAGAAATGCATGGAAATATTTATGGATGACTTAACTATTTTTGGTGATTCTTTTGATGCATGTTTACTTAATCTAAAGGCAGTGTTAAGTCGATGTCAATAAAATTGTATTGTTTTAAATTGGGGAAAATGTCATTTCATAGTTTTCCCCAATTATTATTTTGGGCCATATTAGTTCTGTTAAAGGTATTGAAGTAGATAAATAAAAAATTGAGTTGATTCCAAGTTACCTATACCTAAAACTGTAAAAGATGTTCGGTCTTTCTTTGGACATGCTGGGTTCTATAGAAGGTTTATACATAAATTTTCTTATATATCTAGACCACTGTGTAACCTTCTTGTTAAAGATTCTTTGTTTGAATGGACACATGAGTGTGAAGATGCATTCAAAACATTAGTTACTAAACTCACTTATGCCCCAATTATGCAGTCGTCTGATTGGAATTTACCTTTTGAAATTATGTGTAATGCTAGTGACTATGCAGTTGGAGCAGTGTTAGGTTTAAAGAAGGGAAATGAAACCTTTTGTTATTTACTATGCTAGCAGAACTTTAAATAGTGCTCAAGTGAACTATTCCACAACTGAAAAAGAACTATTAGCTGTAGTTTTTGCTTTAGATAAATTTCGTGCAAATCTTATTGGTTCACCTATCACTGTTTTTACTAATCATGCAGCCCTTTAGTACCTCATTTCTAAAAAGTATGCTAAAGCAAGATTGATTGGTTGGATTTTGTTGTTGCAGGAATTTTATATAACCATCAAGGATAAGAAGGGTATTGAAAATGTGGTGGCAGGTCACTTATCTCATCTAGAGTTTAATGACTCCGCCGATAGCCTACCAATTCATGATGACTTCATTGATGAACACCTCTTTGCTATCATGCATGTACCATGGTATGCACATATTGTCAATTACTTAGTTTCTGGTGAGTTTCCATTTATATGGAGTGCACAAGATAAGCGTAAATTCTTATTCGAGTTACGTAATTTTTATTGGGATGATCCATATTTATAAATATTACCCTGACCAAATATTGTGACGTTGCATTCCTGAGGATGAGGTTTTGAGTGTACTTACATTATGTCATTCCCATGCATGTGGAGGCTATTTTCAGTAAGAAAAGCTGCAGCAAAGATCTTGTAGTGTGGTTTTTATTGGCCTACTTTATTTAAAGATACAAATGGTTTTTGCCGTTCCTGTGAAAGGTGTCAAAAATTAGGTGCATTATCCTATCATCATATGATGCCGCTTAACCCTATTCTTGTCATTGAAATATTTGATTGTTGGGGTATTGATTTTATGGGACATTTTCTGCCGTCTTTTGGATATCTTTACATTCTTCTTGTATTAGACTATGTGTCTAAATGGGTTGAGGCAGTGGCGTGCCGAGCTAATGATAACACCACTGTGGTTAAATTCTTAAAGGAGCATGTAATGTCATGTTTTGGTACGCCACGTGTCATTATTAGTGATCAAGGGAAATATTTTTGTAATCGATTTTTTGAGGCTTTGATGTGTAGGTACGGTGTAGTGCATAAGATTTCCACCGCTTATCACCCACAAATAAATGGGTAGGAAAAATTAGCAAATAGGGAGATAAAACAAATATTGGAGAAAATGGGAAACCCAGACCATAAGGATTTGTCTTTACGACTTTCCGATGCACTTTGGGCATATCGTACAACTTACGAATCCCCATTTGGGATGTCTCCTTATAGGGTTGTATTTGGAAAAGCGTGTCATTTATCAGTTGAGCTAGAACATAGAGCTTATTGGGCTATTAAAGCTCTTAATTTCGATTTGAGTACTGCAGGCGCACAACGAAAGCTCTAACTGACAGAACTTGAAGAACTTAGGAATGATGCTTATGATAACTCCCGCATCTACAAAGCAAAGATGAAAGCTGCCTATGACAAACAGATCATGAGGAAAAACTTTGAGCCAAATCAAAACGTCTACCTTTATGAATCCAGACTCCATATTCACCCAGGCAAATTGTGGTCAAGATGGACCAGACATTTTATTGTGAAGCAAGTTGATTGGGACTAAAAAATGCATATTTATTAAGATCATAATATATCATTTTACACTTGTGGTTTCATTAATCCCCTTAATTTAGCACAATTGTTAAATAATAATTATATTTATGTTAATTGTGTTTTTTATCTTTTATGTAGGTGAAATAATACTTTGAATACATATCTAAAAATGGACTTGACATTTGGATTTTGGAGGCTAGAAATTTAATAGGGTGTTCTAACAGTGTACAACTTCAGAAATTTCAACCCTGTGCAATGTTCGTATTTTGGCCATATATTTTTACTCCTATATCATATTAAGGTGATTCAAGTTCCATATGAAAAGACTCAAAGATTTACAACTTTGATGTTCATAATATTTTCAAATTCCAAAGCTTTTCAAGACCGAAATTGACGAATAATCAAAAGTGTGTTAAATATCAAATCTTAAAAAAATACAGAAAAAAACAACATTTGTCAATTTCTTCACCAAACATGTTGGAGTGTTTTGTGGAGTGTTTGGTGGAGTGTTTGGTGGAAGCCTTTTCTTTGCCTATAAATTGAAGCCATAATTTCATTTTCCATTCCATACTTTCTTTGATTGCTTCTTAAGGAATTGAAGATTGTATATTGTTTGTTTAACTTGTTGTAATGTCTTTCCATTTTAGTAATAAAATTACGTGTGTTTCTAATTACAATATCAGTAGCTAATTACTTTCTGCTGGGGGAATGGGTGAAGCTTTTATTATTAAAGTTTAGATTAATCACACTTATATTATAATATATAAATAGTAATGAATAATAATTAATTGAGATCTGTATTAATTATTGACAAACTTTTCTACCCCCTATATGGCAGGTTTTATACGATTTTGGCATAATTAAGTACCTAATTGGACTTGTTATAGATAAATGTTATCACCGCCTTTATGGATGGTTTTATGTTTCTGCAATATTTAGTACCTTGACAGGACTAGTTATCGACAGAAATGACTGCCGCCTTTATGGCCGGTTTATATGTTTTGGCATAGTTAATTTCGGAAGTAAATTAATTGGGTTATAATGATAATTTATATATTATAAAAAGTGAGATTTATAAATATAAAATATTAAAAGTGGATCCATAACCATAGTATTTTATTTTATTGTTGTCATCTAATTCAAATTCCTCCAAACAACTTCAAACAAATCAAATTTTTTTTTTCTTTTCATTAAATTATTATTTTACAATACTAAATCTATTCCCTATGGATCGACCCCGGACTTACATGGTTATTTTATTACTTTGACACTCTTATATTGGGAGTAAAGAACAACTTTTTGAGCGTGTCAAGTTTTTGGCACCATTGCTGGGGAATAAAATTTAGTAGATAAAATAATTTTTTTAAATTTTTTTTTTCTTTTGTAGTTTTTTTAATCTTTTCATTTATTTCCTTTTTGTAAATATTGTATTTGTATTTGTTTTATTTTTATTTAGGTTGCATGAGACACTGGTCTCGATCATCCAGCGGAAGATTAAACAGAGATTCCCCATCGCTTTCATCCTCAGTCAGAATGGCCAATCCACCTACTCGAATTGAAAATCCAATAGATCAAGAAGTAAATGAGTCTCAGCATGGCGATCATAATCATTCAAGGACTTTCAGAGAATTCATGAATCATACCAGGACGGGATCACCATCTTACATTGATTTCCCTCCAGATGCATCACGTTTCAATTTCAAACCAGGTATCATCCAACTTTTACCCACATTCCATGGTTTTGAATCAGAAAATCCTTATAAGCACTTGAGGAAATTCGAAGAGGTATGTAATACTTGTACATATCAAAATTGCATCATGAACATAATTCGGCTTAAGTTTTTCCTTTTTTCTTTAAAGGATAAAGATAAAATTTGGCCGCAAAACCTTAGGTCGGGATCCATTAGAACATGTGAACCATCCAAACCTAATTTTGAACCTCATTAAATTGAAAATAAATCAGAATCAGAGGGTAAAGAAGAGGTTAATGAACCATTACCTACCATTAATGATAATGACTTGTCACATGCACCTCCATTTCCTCAAGCATTAAAAACAAAGAAATTGATCCATTCCTCATAGATTTATGAAATATTCAAATAGGTAAAGGTCAATATTCTTTTGTTATATGTCATCCGACAGATACCATCTTATGCCAAATTTCTGAAAGAGTTGTGCACTGTTAAATGAAGACATCAGGTAAGAAAGAAAATTTTTCTAGCAGAACATGTAAGCTCTATTCTCTTCACCAATAATACTTTAAAATATAAAGAGCCTGGTTGTCCGACTATTTCATGTATTATTGGAGATAAAAAAAATTGAACATGCTTTGTTTGACCTTGGAGCCAGTGTAAATTTGATTTCATTTTCGGTTTACCAACAACTTAATATTGGCGAGTTAAAACCAACTTCAACTACTCTTTTACTTGCCGATAGATTAGTTAAAATACCGAAAGGAATTGTAAAAGATGTGTTAATTCAAGTCGATAAATTCATACATCCTGTGGATTTTATTCTTTTAGAAACACAACTTGAAGTAAACAATTATAAGCTAGTTCATGTAATACTTGGTCGTCCATTTTTAGCAACAGCTAATGCTTTAATACATTGTAGGAATGGAATCATGAATTTTTCATATGGCACTATGACGTTGAAGCTTAATATCTTTGACATGAGCAAACAACCATACGATGAGGACAATGAAGACAAGAGCATGGATCTAATTGAATTAATTATGGAGGAATATTTTCAGGGATGTTTATCTGATCCTACAGAAATTTGTACATCTAATTTTATTGAATCAAGTATGCAATTAGATTCGAATAATCCTAATGATGTTTTACTTGATTCTACACAAGTGCTGGGAGATGATAAAGATAATCAAAATTTTGATGAACTGGGAATAAATTCAATTCATTAGAGATGGCTTGAGTAAGGAGTCTTTAGATGATATATCATTGACTCTTGAGATGCAACCTAATGGACATGTTCATCGAATAATTCACAATTTGCATACACAATTTCAAAAAGAAAGACAACATTATAGTCTCGGGAATCTGACTTTAAAAGAACATGTTTGCCAATTTATAAGAAAATTGGATGGGAAGCATATCCCCGACCCATAAGGGGCGTTCAAGCCATTACTGGACGTAAAACCAGAGGAAGATGTGAGCCACAACCACAACTATCTGTACATATTATTTCAATAATTGCTTTGATTTCCTTTTCTCTACTTTACTTCTTTGATTTCCTTTACTTTAAATTTCCACCGACAGTATCTAAACTTTTTTACATTCATGATATATTTTATTGTTCATCTGACAATTTTCATTTTGCAGGTCATAGTACAATTATTACTCACCATTTTTCAGGATCTATAATTTCAGCTCGTCATTTCTCTCTTCAACACATCCAGATAAGAGAGAAAGCAAAAAATGGAAACAATTTCAAGCAGACGAGTCATTAATATATGTGTGTTTTATGGAACTAGCTGTGGAACTAAATAGAATTTATTGAGGCTGTAAAAGAATTGGGTAGAGTTATGTGATCGGTGAAATCACACACGTAACGCAAGCGCACATATCGCTCAAGTAGTATAAAAATATCGATCCCACAAGGACTTAATTTCTACTGTTGTTATTAATTATTGATTCTATTTATTTACAGGTATCTAATTAAAGGGAGAAGAGAGTGATTGCTTGATTGGTTGGTTGAATGTGGATTTGCTAAATAAATAAAAAAAAAATACAAAAGAAAATACTAAGGAAAATAAACAAAAAACACAAATATCTAGGGTTGTGATTCCATACAATATTATTCTAAAGATGAATTGATTCTTTTATATATGTGTAATAACTCATTTTGCTAACCTGGAACACGAAGATATGCAAAAGCCTCTTTCAATGGTCAGATGTAAACACCTAAATAACCTAATTAATCATATGTCTATTTTAACCAAGTTACCTGAATTCATTAAGATTAAGTTCCAATTATGGCTACCCCTGCCCGACAGGTATATGTCTATTCTGTAAGGAGATCAAGGGTTATCTATCCTTAAGGGAGATCGTGGGCTATTGAATTTAAGGCTGAAACCTAAAATCTCTTTTCCAAGTTCATTTTAAGTTTACCACATCAATCTTATTGGTGATCAGGCAACAAGAAGCATTAAGCTTAAGATTCAATTAACAAACTAAAGAATTACCCATAATATAATTGAATCAATTATTAATCTTGTTAATATTGTGTTTCATCAATTCCCTAGAATAAAAATAAAATGCTAGGGGTTAGGCGATCCACTTTTAGAAATCTCACTTTATTATAATATGAAAATTGTCAGTGTTACCCATTTAAGTTGAACTAGCCATAAAGGCCGTGTTATTATTTATCCATAAACCAGCTTATAGGCGGTAACCATCTGTCACCTAAAGACCGACCATATAGGTGGTGTCACATTATGTTACATATATAAAACCAGCCATTAAGGCGGTATCAACTTTTAATCAATTAAATTACAATTTCTATATTATAATATAAGTGAGATTAATCTACCTTTACTATTTCTAATTTAGAAATCTCCATTATTATAATATATAAATTTGCATGATAATTACCAATAGACCATATAGGCGGTATCCTGATTAAGTCAAGTTATAATTAATTCCAACCGACCATGAATGTGGTATCCAATTTAGTCAGGTTAAAATCAATTTAATTAAGTCCAACCGACCATAAAGGCGGTATTCAATTAAATCAGGGTTTAAGATAATTATATATTATAATTGAGGGAGATTGATCTAAATTATAATAATAAAAAGCTTCACACTTCCCCAGCAGTAAATTAACTACTGATCATAAAAGAAATAAAAAGTAAATAAAATAAAACTATTACTGAAAATAAAAGTGCATAATTAAAAGTATTGAAAGTAAATAAATAAAAATGCTTAATTTAAATTACAAAAACTTAAACAAACAAGATACAATCATTAGTCCCCTATTAGGAACTCTAGGAAGGTATGAAATTTTGAAATGAAATCGGCCTGAATTTATAGGCAAGTCGAGGTCTCTCGCATCGTGACACGCGCAACCTTGCGCATCGCGACGCGCCATAAATTCTTGCCACATGGCATGCGGTTTTTCAGAGATGATGACACATGTACGCGGTTCGTCGGTAGCTGAATTATTAGTATCGGCAGTATGTGATGATGACACGTGTCTGGCGCATGTTATCTTAATTGTTGTGATGTTGACACGTGGCAGACACTTGTTAGCAAAAACACATGATAGCATGTTTCTCTGATTCTGACACGTGTCTGACGCGTGTTAGAGGCATATGTTAGCAGACGACGCATTTTAGCAGGAAATTTACATTTTTGCCTTTTCTGTCTTTTTTTCGATGTTTTGTCCCTGATTTGATTCCAGAGAGTCCTGTTATTTTATTTATCTACAAAACACACAAAACACATCAAAATATTCACAAAACTCAAGAAAGTATACAAAATATTATGTCAAAAGGACGGTAAATATTGATATATTTACCGCTTATCATTATGGAGGTGGCAATCTTGAATTGATGTGATGTTTTTCAAAGGCTGTACAAGATGGTGGTAGTCAAGCTTTAGGGATCATTCCAAAACTTTTGACAGAGGATAACATCATCAGAAAATCAAATGGAGAGGAATGTATTATTTCTGATATGTCTGAAAACATATTGAAATGATCAATCATGCTAACGCTTTTATTGCTTTACCAGAAGGAATAGGCATGTTGGAAGAAATTTTCACAGTTACATCATGAGTGAACTTGAACATTCACCAAAAACCCAATTGACTATTTAATGTTGATGAATTTTTTTGATTTTCTTTTTGTATTTCTTGAAGATGCTAAAACAAATGAGATTATTTCAAAATTGGTAAAAGATATATTCCTAACTGCAAGAAAAGCTGATAATTTAATCGACCAACTCTTAGCTTATGAACCAAAAATATACCTTATTCTTTCCAAGATGAACTGCTCTGGTAATGATCGTGGCAAGAAGCACAGAGTAAACCCAGATCTTAATCTGTAATTGTCTTTTAGTTGTCGATTTAATTGTTAGATCCTCATTAATTATGTGATGTTTTCTAAACTCTACTTCTTCTAATTCAGATATTGGGAATAATGTCTCAATTTGGTTGGAGGAGGGGATAGTTGACTTGCTGTTTTTATTTTATTTGTGTGTTTTATTAAAAAACGTTTTGTTTTAATTCTTTACTAACCAAGTGGAATTGTTGTTTGGAGATAGTTGTGTAAAGAGTGTTTGCTCTTGAGAAGTATCTCAATGTAATTCGTAACAAGTTATTTTTTTTGTTTATTTCCTGTTGTATTTTTTAAATTTGCAAATTCTCCATAATATTGATTAAATTTGATCTTTATATGCTCATTTGACAGATATTATCAACATACACGGTAACATATGATCATGGGTTGTAAGTGAAAATTTTGTAATATTCATTTCTCTAGTTTATTGGAGATAGCACCGAAAAGCAGTGGAATTTGTATTTATATTAAAAAAATAAAAAATAAAAAATAAAAAATGAAAAAATGAAAAAATGAAATTAACCATGCTTTTACTTAGTAACCGAGCATATTGCCTCGATAAGCATTGATTGTTCGCGTCAAATGGTAGAGCTTTTAACATTTGAGATCCAAGCAATAATTCCGTAGGGGTGTCTTAACACCTAGTGCCCTAAAGCCAGCTGGTTTGGAGTCAGTGGTCCAAAACTTGTTACAAGGATTGAAGATGTATTATATATATATATATATATATATATATATATTTGCATTTATAAATAAATTTTCATTGTCAAAAAGGTGTGAATTCTGATATAACTTTAGGACAAAAATATTACTCTCTTTTCAACTACACTTGTGAATATTGTGGACATAATGAATTGATTGATACCTTGTTAATTGTGTATATAGAGAATGGTATGAAGTACATGAGAATTTACTTATTTAGTAATTTAGAAGGAAATAAAACAATTACTAACTTTGATAAGAATTTCACTTTTCAATTTTCGCTTCGATTACTAGAGACTAGTAATAATCTGGTTGGGGGATGTGATTGAGACTAAAAAGTGCATATTTATTAAGCGAATAATATATCATTTTACACTTGTGGTTTTATTATTCCCCTTAATTTAGCACAATTGTTAAATAATAATTATATTTATGTTAGTTGTGATTTTTATCTTTTATTTATGTGAAATAATACTTTGGATGCATATCTAGAAAAATGGACTTGACATTTGGATTTTGGAGGCCAGAAATTTAATATAGTGTTCTAATAGTGTACAACTTCAGAAATTTCAACCCTGTGTAATGTTCGTATTTTGGCCATAACTTTTTACTCCTATATCAGATTAAGGTGATTCAAGTTCCAGATGAAAGAAGCCTCAAAGATATACAATTTTGATGTTCATATTTTCGAATTCTGAAGTTTTCAAGACCGAAATTGATGAAGAATCCAAAGTGTTAAATATCAAATCTTAAAAAAAAAAAAAAAACAACATTTGTGGAGTGTTTGGTGGAGAAATTAGTGGAAGCCTTTTCTTTGCCTATAAATTGAAGCCATAATTTAATTTTCCATTTCATACTTTCTTTGATTTCTTCTTAAGGAATTGAAGATTGTATTTGTAATGTCTTTCCATTTCAGTAATAAATTACGTGTGTTTTTAATTACAATATGAGTAGCTAATTACTTTATGTTGGGGGAATGAGTGAAGCTTTTATTATTAAAGTTTAGATTAATCTCACTTATATTATAAATAGTGAAAAAATAATTAATTGAGATCTGGATTAATTATTGACAAACTTTTCTACCACCTATATGGCTGGTTTTATATGATTTTGGCATAATTGAGTGCCTAACTGGACTTGTTATAGACAAACATTATCACCGCCTTTATTGTTGGTTTTATGTTTTTGGCATATTTAGTACCTTGGCAGGACTAGTTATCGACAGAAATGACTACCGCCTTTATGACCGATTTTATATGTTTTGGCATAGTTAATTCCAGAAGTAAATTAATTGGGTTATAATGATAATTTATATATTATAAAAAGTGAGATTTCTAAATATAAAATATTAAAAGTGGATCCCATAACCCTAATATTTTATTTTATTGCTGTCATCTAATTCAAATTCTCCAAACAACTTCAAACAAGTCAAATCTTTTTTTCTTTTCATTTAAATTATTATTTTACCATACTAAATCTATTCCCTATGGATTGACCCCAGACTTACTGGATTATTTTATTACTTCGACACTCTTATACTTGGGAGTAAATAACCACTTTTTGAGCGTGTCACAAGTTTTCTCACATGGAGCTGTCGAAGTGGAAAACCCAGAGACAGTAGAGTGTTCAAAGTTAATGGACAGAGGTTAAAACCGTTCTTTGATAATAAGATCCTTGCAGCGGAGGATGCCCCTCTTGTTGACCCGACTTATGAGGATTAATCTTTACCTCCTCATTGTTTGTACATTTTTATTTATTAATTAATTAATTTTTTTCTTTTTCCTTTTGTTTGATTTGTTTTGTTTTATTTCCTGATTCTTTTGCAGGACGACATCATTTTTCACCAAGGTTCATGATCTCTCTTATCTGGTGAACTCATTCATTTTCTAACATCTTTATTATTGTTAACATCGAGGACAATGTTTAATTTAGGTTGGAGGTGGTAATATCATATGTTTTATCTGGTTGTTCATGCGTTATTCCTGTTTTCATATCTTTATTAAAAAAATAAATTTTGTCTTAGTTGGATATACATAGTCTGATGATACGAAATACAATTATTGATCTACTTTAGGCTATGGATCTTAGAAAAAGATAAACACTATTTGAGTCAATTTTGAATCTTTGAGTTGAGTTTTATCTTGAGTATGTTTTAATTTAAGAACTTATCGATTCTAGCCTAGTTCAGACTTCAGGTTTCATATTGATACAATAAAATTGAGATTGTTCGATCGAATGTATGACCACATGCCTAGACATTTATCTCTAATGTAATATCCACATGCTAGTTGGTTAGAAATAGCTACCTATAACTATTAATTGTGAAGCTATCCATGAGTAATCTGGGCCTATGTACCAGCAGTATGTAAAGGAAGATCTACCGTGAGAAGAGGGCTATCTTAACATGTAGTGTGAAAGCTAATAACTAATGAAAAAAAAAAGAAAAAAAGAATACCTTGCCTTATGAAATATTTAAAAAAAAAAAACAGAGAGAGAATGACTAATTTGTGGAGATTTTAAGATAATAGGTTGGTTAGACCCATTTGGAGGAACTTTTGTTTTGATATTGTTAAGATTGATGATGTGAGGAATGAAATTTGTTAGAATTGATTTATACACACAAATATGCTCATGATAAGCTTACCTTTTCGAAAATGTTGCGACTTAGATTGTATTTTGAACGTTTCTTTGAGCTATGTCATTAAGTATTCTTTGAGGATATTATTGCGTAAATCTGACTAAGACACATTTTTATTTTTTATTTTACATCATTAATTTTGTTTGCGTTTTTGTTATCTTTAATTTATGTTTTGAATGACGTTTGTGGGTATCTTCACTGTAAGCCCTCACGAGACTATAACTCGTCCACTAGGGCCACCTAGGGGTTTAAAGACTTATTGCATACGCTAAATGCAATTGTGATCCCTACGAAAGTGGCTTAGATAGTTTATTTATTTTATCTTATTTCAAATTTAGTTTAGTTCGTATTTTCTTTTTTCGCTTGAATTACTATGGACTAGCAATAAGCTAGTTGGGGATTGGGATAAAATGTACTTTGAACATCACTTATTCGGGTTTATTGTTAAATATTTAGCTCTATATTTTATATTGTATTATATACTTTTTATTATTATATTAATTTAGAGAGTGTTCAATATTTAAGATAATTTAGTGATTTTCCTCTTTATTATTGTAGGAATTGGAATGAAAATTAATGGCTTATAGAAGTTGCTTCATTAAAGTTGGTTGATTTGGCAAGTTAAAATTCAATTTGGGAAAAGTCAAAGACTCAGCACATCAAAGGAAATTAAAATGGAAACCAAATAAGTGATGTAAAGGAAAAATAATTAAAGGCCCACCTGAATTGAAGGCAAAAGAGAGAGTTTTAACTTAAATGGATTGATTGTGTCAGTGGCTTTATTATTAGGGCAAAAAATCTATATTAAAAAGAAGAGAACGTGAACAACATATTATATTTAGGCTTGCTCTATTATAAAAGGGAGCTGTAGAATTGGGGAGGGGGGTTGGACGCAAAATTGAAGAGGGAAGCCAATACTGAGACCAACGCCTAACTTGGAGAATTGGAGCAGTAATGAAAATTCAGAAAAAGATGTTTCTTCATTCTCTTCAGGTTATGTTTATTTCTTTTATGGAGAATTAATTTTCTAGGCAAAGTTAGGGAAGAATTCTTGTAGTTAAATTCCTATATTTATGTTTTTGATTCTGAATAATTTTTAATGTTTAATACAATTGGTATTTTATTATTCTCTTTCACTTTTTGATTTTTAATTAATCCAGAGTTTGTGTTTTACCAATTTTCATATAGGAATGGTCTTGCCTTTTTTATTTTTTTTTTATTTTTTATTTTATTTTTTATTTTATTTTTTATTTTTTATGTGTGATTGGGGAACCCAGTTGTGACTGGTATTGTTATTTTGTGCGTTAATCTTCTGCTACAGTATTACCCTTCGGTATATTGTCGACATTAGATAGGTCATAATAATAAAATATTGTGATTTTAGTCTAGAGAAAATAGTATACCAATTACCTTATGATTTAATATGTTCTAAATTGATTTATTTTTTTATTTTTGGTTGAGAAGTGAAACCTTCAATTAAGTAATAAAAGGAATCAAATATTAAATATAGGGACGTAATACAAGAGGGATTCCTGACACTTTGCTGCCTTTTTTCTATTGATAATCGTTGGGTATTTTTCATAAATTTTCTTTTAATTTGCCAATTAATCATTTTATTTAATTAAGTTATTAATAATATTTTTGTTAAAAAATTAGTTTCTTTGTAGCCATCTCTCTGAGGAATCGACACCCAAACTATACTACGGTAACCGCAAGTACTTTTTGGGCGTAATCACCGGTCACTCATGGAGAAAAACCAGAAAAGTTTGGTGGAGCAAACTTTAAACAATGGCAGAGCAAAATGTTGTTCTACCTGACAACACTGCAGTTGGCTAAGTACCTCAAATATCCTCCGGGTCCTATGGAGGGAGAAACAGAAACAGCCAAGCAACTACGAGAAGAGACATGGTCGTCAGGCGACTTCTTGTGCAAGAATGACCTCTTGGGAGGACTTGACAATACCCTATACAATGTGTAGGAGCGAAGCAGGGTTCACCGCTATGCCTATGATGTTCGGCGACCACGACACTGTTGGGCTCGCAGCCTGTAGAGAGTACAGAGTAGCCTGCGGGGGACTAAACCGGAGAATAAAGGAGTCGCCACCCTGTGTGAACTGGGAAAAGATTTAAGGCAGTACTCACCCCTCGTAAGGGAAGACCTCAAACCGCTGGGTTCAGAATGGTCCCTTACTTATGCCAGTATAATGGACGGGTTCAAACAATGGTATAGCCAAGTCTTATGCAGTTCATGAAAGATAATTCAAATAAACAAAAATTTGCACACCCATAAACATGAATAGAAATAATAAAAGCATATTACATTAAGAAGTATGAGATTCGATAACGAAAATCATGATAAATAATCAAAAGCAGGAAAAATGTCAATAAATAAATGGCAAACAAAAAGGGGAGGGGGGGGGGGTTAATCACGCATATATGAATATTTCTCGAGTGGTATGTTGAGTTGTATCCCATGTACAGACCGCACTACCGTCCATTCGGATTCGGCTACAGAATTTACGTCTGGGTTTCCATCCGATATACCGCAAGGGATAATAACACACATAAACATTAATGCAAAGTAAATAAAAAATAGACATGAAATAATAATGCATATGCGGATAATCACCAACATGAACAAATAAAATAAAGACGAAATAATAAAAATAATAAATAGACAAAAAAAAAGATGAATAAAAAACTAAATGCGAAATAATAAAATAACGATGAAAGTGAATAAATAAATAAAAAGATAAAAAAAACTACATAGATTAAAAAAAAAATAATAATAAAATGCCGAAGAAGAAAAATAATGTGACCATAAACTTGGCCGTCTTCGATGTAGGACTTCGCATACCCGGCTGGACGTATTTCACATCCAACCAGGCATGTAGCATCCAGAACTATAAGATAAAGATTGTAAGGGTGCCCTCAGGTCTTACCTTATAAGTTGCTTTCTCGGAAGTGCGTTAGGCCGTCACCGGAAGGATTGAAGCTGGTTCGCTGTTTGCTGCTTCTGGTTCGCTGTTTCACTTGCTGTTTGCTATTTTTTGCTTGTTGTTTGCTGTTTACTATTTTTGTTGTTTCAGTCCACGATTTTTACTATTTTTGTGGGCTGTTGTTTCGTTGTTGTATTTGCGGTTTTGGGCTATTTTTTTCTGGTTGTTTTTGACTGTTTTGGGTTGCTATTTTTACTGTTTCTTTCGGTGGCTATTTGGTTGTTTTTGGGGCTGTTTTCTACAATTTTAAGCTGATGTTTTTTTTGGTTGTTTCACGATTTTAGGCTGCTGTTTTGTTGGTTCTTTTCACGGTTTTAGGCTGTTTTTCCTTCACTGTTTTTTGGTAATTATGGTTGCTTTTGGTCTCGATTTTTTGGGTTGTTTTTGGTTGTTTTTCTTCACGGGTTTAGCTGGTTTTTGGGTTTCGGTGATGGCTATTTCTTGTTGTTTAGGCTTTGGCTATTTGTTGTGGTTTCGGTAATGGCTTAATGTAGACACTGTATTTTTGCATGAGCCCGATGATGAGCCTCGTATGGAGGGACTACCTGAAAAATTGCGAAAGTCGCGGGAAATAAATTCCGAAAGGAAAGAAAACCTCCAAAATTAACCCCTCATTGGATTCGACTCACTAGCCCGCCTCGGATTCGCTTAGTCAGTTTCTGTTTCAAACCTTAGCCTCGGCCCAAAACCCCTATAACCCACAAAGCCCACCATGCACGCCCAAAGCCAACCATACACACCCAAGCCTTCCCAAATATTCCCATGCAAAACACATGTCAAAATAATTAAAATCACCTTCCAATTTAACAAGATATGAAATCCCATCCTCACCAAATTTTAAGATTTTGTTCCCTAAATAAATTAGGAAAATATCTCCCAAATTTGCATGATTTATTTCCTTGCTTAGGAGATCCTTTGTCACTATAAATTGGAGACTAAACCAAAAACCCTGGGGACACTTTTAAGACTCACGGCAATTCACCCTACACTCTCTCTCAACCTCACTCGGGAAACACAAAATCTCAAAGTCAAGCCAAACAAAAGCAGCCCCTTAAACTGTGAACAACAATTACACACACACACAAAACACACAGACACGTGAACAAGACACACCACTCACAAGCAGCTCCCACCAAACCAAACAACAAAAAGAGCCTTTGACCACAACAAAACAGCCCTCACCGAGCCAATAACCCTCCAACCAAGAAGCCTCACCAAGACCGTGAAAACCAAACACAAAGCAACAAAGATAGCCCTCAACCGAACACAAAACAACAAAAAAAAATAGTGAAGAAAATACCCCCTTTATAACCGATAAACAGCCCTAAACCGTCTCAAAAATCACCCAAAAACAGTCCCAAAAACAGTCTAAAAAACAGTCCGAAAACAGCCCACAAACAGTCCAGAAAACCGCAAAACAACGAGCAGAAATGATGAAACAGTGAGCAGAAATAGCGAATCATCAAACTAGAAAAACAACAAGCTTTATTCCTTCCGGCAACGGCATAACGCACTTCCGAGAAGCAACTTAAAAGGTAAGACCTGAGGGAACCATTTACTATATTTATTTTGCCGTCCTGGACGTGGCATGCTTGGTTGGACGTGAAATACGTCCAACCGGGCAAGCAAGGTCCTACATTAAAGATGGCCAAATCTTTTGGTCACATCTTTTTTTGACATTCCGTTATTTGTTTTTTTTGTTATTTATTTTTTCATTTACTTTCATTGTTATTTTCTTATTCCGCATTTATTTTATTATTTATCTTTATTTTATTATTTTGCATTTACTTTATTGTTTATCTTTATTTCATTATTCGGCATTTATTTTACTGTTTATCTTTATTTTATTTTATCGCATTTATTTTATCGTCTGGTTTTTTTATTTATTTATGTTTTGCTATATTATTTCGCATCCACTTTCATGTCCACTTACATTTGCATTAATGATCGTGTGTGTTATCCCTTGTGGTATATCAGATGGAAACCCGGACATAAATTCCGTAGCCGAATCCGAATGGACGGTAGTGCGGTCTGTACTTGGGATACAACTCCAAATACCACTTGGGAAATACCCATATATGTGTGACTAATCACCTCCTTTTATTCGCTATTTACTTACGGATGCTTTTCCGCTTTGGATTATTTATTATGATTTTTGTTATCGTACCTTGTATTTCTCAATCTAATTTGGTTGTATTTATATTCATGTTTATGGGTATGCAAATTTGTGTATTTATTTGAAGTATCTTGCATGTGCTGCATAAGACTTGGTTATACCATTGTGTGAACCCGTCCATTATACTGGCATAAGTAAGGGACCATGCCGAACCCAACGGTTTTAGGTCTTCCCTTGCGAAGGGTGAGTGCGGCCTTAAATTATTTCCCAGTTCACACTGGATGGCGACTCCTTTATTCTCCGGTTTAGTCCCCCGCGGGCTACTCCGTACTCTCTACGGGCTGTGAGCCCAATTGTGTCGTGGTTACCGAACATCATAGGCATAGCGGTAAACCCTGTTTTCGTTCCTACAGATGGCGACTCCACTGGGGATAGAGAATCGGCCCCGAAATAATGCCTTGTAGTGTCCGTGGCTTTGGCTTTGATTACCCAAGTCTCATATATTTTGCATACCCTTTTTACCCCGATGGCCTCATGTACCATGAAGTCACTTTCACTCAAGGCGGCGGATCGTTATGTGGCATCATCACTCGTTGGCACGTACCTCAGGGTATAAAAAAGGCGCGCTCACTTGGTCGCTCGAACCCTTGAGTGGGGAGACCTAGTTGTGAGTAACCCTTCGCCGACGGGATCCTTTATCCATACCCTTATAAGCCCACATATGAACCATAGTTATATGTCTTATAAAAGCTACCCCTTATGCTTGTGTTTGAGACCATTGTCATTTGGATCCATTTGGACCTCTCGTCATAGGATACGAACTTATTGGGCCATTTAAACTGGGACAAGTTTATATCTTATGATGATTGGGCCAAAAGTTTTCAAAATAACAACGTGGCATCTTGTGTTTGGGACCCCTATCGTTCGAAATTTATTTAGCCACTTTATCGCAAAAGTGTAAACCTATTGGGCCTTTTCAACTGGGACAAGTTTTCACCTCGCGATAATCTGATTGAACACTTTAAAATGATAATGGGCCAACTTGTATAAAACCTTGATGGGTTTAGAAGGTCCAAACATGATCCGAATATGCCAAATGCATGAGTCCAATATCCGCACTGGCTTTCATCCAGGAAAGGTACGCTTTGTTGTGGCATATTTGTATTCTTTTGGATATCTCCAATTCCATCCCCACAACCGTGATTATTGAAGGCCCAATTCATCTTTTCTAGACAATGACACGATCCCCATAATAGGCTTAGTCAATATTGTAAATGGGCGGTCTTTGCCTTTTACCGATGGAAAGGGACTGAGGTAGCCAAGGTTCACCCTTGTAGCGTAGGAGAGAACGATTTTTTGTACCCAACATTGGTACATAAAATAAGCCATACCTAGGACATAAATTGACTTATTGTTGGGTTTCTCTAAGGTCCCAAGGATCATTATCAAGCATATGAAACATACATGTGAATACTCGAAGAAGTTGCAGAATACTTACATCGATCGGTTGAGGCGATGCGACGAACAACAAAATTTTTTATGCCCTTTGAAGCTCCTCCAAGGCTCGGCAGTGGGCTATTTTGAAGTTCCAAAAATTCGGCCATCTTGGTCCTCCAAGCTCCAAGCTTTTGTGTTGTGATTCCAAGCTCACAAGTGCGGTTCCCTATCACCTTTGTATGTCCTCTTTTGAGTGCTAGCTCTTGATGATTTTTGCCACAAAAATCACCATCTTCATCCTTGTTATTTTCGGCCTTGCCAAGAAAATGGAGGAAGAAGAATTTTGGTACAAGACCGTGAGAGAGAGGAGGGAAATGGCTCCCAAACCGTGTGTTGAAGAAGGAGAGAGAGAGTGATGTCTTAATTGGTTTGTGTATCTAATACACAATATTAATTTTCAAAATCAATTAATTGATTTACCAAATGCAAAAAGTCAAGGCATAAATGCCAACAACCACTCCCATCACTATTCACACCACTTATGACAAGTTTTCAAATCACTCAAAGTGACTAGACATCACATCAATCGATTGACTAGTGATTTGACGCTTGATGTGACTTGTGGGCCGCACTTTAAATTCGCAATGCGAGTGCGCCCGCAAACACTCCTGGGCTCGGGTTCGCTAATTCCAAATTAACGAATTTTCCGTTGCGACGTAATTAAATAATTATGCCTAGCAAAATCACTATTCACGTCGCTAACGAATTAATTCTAAATTAACTCGTTCGCCCGAATTAAAATCTAAATTTAATTCCGCGTCGAAATCCAATTTCGTATAATATATCGAATATATTATTTTATCGATTAATTCCAAATTAATCGTTCTCTCTCTTTAACTAATATTTTATCCTAGATAAAATATATCCGTAATTAATCCCAGATTAATTTTCTCTCTCATCTAATTAATCCCAGATTAATAAAGTGTGAGTCATACGTCATCGGTGAATCTTCAAGAAGCGACCCATGAGATCCCCGGATATATTGGCAGTAAATACGGTCGTCGGACTATCCGAACACGTAAGTATCTAGTACTACGTTTTTTACCGATTTACAAGACAAGGTTGGCTTCTAGCAAAGCGTCATGCCTACCCAATTCTCCAAAAATATCCTTACAGGAATATGTGATCTATATCTGGCGTAGTATACGTAGTATTGTGTATATCGATCCAGCATCAGATGTCACGTGCAAGGCCTGGGGCTGGAATTGTGTCTACCCCGTATGAAGCACATATAGCATCTTTGGTAACTAGTCTCTATAATCGGATAAACATGAGAGCACCAGTACCGTATCCTGCGTGATCATCATCTCCACTATAACTGGAGTGATACTTCCGTCTCGACATCACACCCAATACACTACGATTCTCAATATACCCAGAAGAGGCGTACACAGAACCCTGTTAAAGCCATGGACGACCAAAACCAAAGTATATTGATTGTCGCAAGTACAAGCGGTGCAAGTCTCAGGTTAAGACCAAATACACCTACCCTGATTCGGACTTCCATAGACACATAGTCATACTACCAATGGAATTCGAGGGGTCTATCCAGAGCGAAGCTGTTTTCCGTACCATCGGTAAAACACAACCTCCTACTACACTTGCATGAGTGTCCTATACCCAAATGTATGAGAACTATGTCGTTATGCCCTCACAACGCGCACAAGAGTAATACTAGTCTTTTACGCATTATCGATGTCTAATCTCAATAATACTCTGACTAGGGATATTTAATAATTAAACCTTCATGGATTGATACTGTCTCATATCATCTCAATCCAGGAACTAATCATATGGACCTTTCATCATTTATACATCTTGGTGATCTAATCACAAATGATAAAAGAGCAATTTCCTTTGTCACATAGTTAATTTGTACAACAACACCATGATTTGTACAAATATTGATGCTATGGGTCATAACTGTCCAACAATCCCCACTTGGCCTATAGCTAGTCACTCAAGTGTCCTACACCCGAACTATGTACGGTTCGCTCAAACTGCTGAGGAAATGCTTTCGTCAGCGGTTTTTCATTATTATCATCTGATGCGATTTATTCGATCATCACATCGCCACGATGTATGATCCAAACGAATCAGATGTATTACTGAAGTATATATCTGGATCGTTGATGAGACCATTAATTCTCTAGCCTGTGCTGTAGCCTAGCTCAGCTGCTAACAGAACTATTCCTAATCTGATTAAGATTATTATCAATCCAGAAGGCTTCTATTGCTACCTCAGCTGCAGCAATAATCCACTTGTGTTGTTTATTCGGTAACAATATCTTGCTTGGAAGATATCCAGCTCACTGTTCCGTTATTCAAACTTTGTAGTACCGTTGTTACGACTTATAGTCGGTTTTATCGGTTAGGAAACTTGCAAAGCTGATCCCAGTCACTTCAAGTTCTCATTCTCCATAGTATAAGAAAGCATCCTTAGTTCCTCTAAGATACTAAGTATGTTCTTAACCTCAATCCAATGACTATCACTTGGATTGGCCTGATTGTGACTCCATATGCTCAAAGCGTATGAGACACAAGGTCAAGTACATTTTTCAATGTATGATTTCTCGGAGAGTATTAACAACTTTAAATCTATCCCATTAGATCTTTATTCCTAGAATAAAGGTTGTCTCTCCAAAGAATTCTACGGAGAATTTTTCATGAAAGCCAAGCTTTCACCGATTGTTTTATGGGAATATCATTTCCAAGAAATGATATGTCATCATTTTTTAGGACTTTCACTGTCAGTGCGCTCCCACTAACCTTCTTATATATACAAGAATCACTTTCGTTTTGAATTAAATCATACATCATTATGATTACATCAAAACGATAATTCTAAGAACCCAATGCTTGCTTCAATCCATACATGGATCGAATAACCTCTAAACCTTGTTTGCTAGTTATGGTACGACAAAACCGTCGGGATGTTATAAACATCCTCCAAAAGGTTTCCTTTTAAGGAAAATGACTTTGCCATTCAACTATCATATTTCAAAAATGAAACATACAGCTTTTGCAAACATTATCCAAATGGATTTACTGTGGCAACAAGTAAAAGGTTTCGTCGTAATCTACACAATGTTGATAACAATACCTTTTCGCTACAAGCATAGCTTAGTACGTTGGTATGTTACCTTTCATGTATGTCTTCTTTGAAGACTTTATAGTATCAATAGGCACAATGCCTTCCGGTACAATAACTAGTATCCAAACTTAGTTGGTATAATGGAATCCATTTTGGACATCATGGCACTTTGCCATAATAGGGAGTCGATACCTTGTATCACTACCTCATACGTAGTCAGTTCGTATTCCTCTATAAGATTGACATCTTTACGAGGTGAGATCAGAAACCCATACCCCAGGTTATTTTCTGACTCTCTCCGACTTACGTGGTTCTTGTGTATTCGAAGATTATTGTATAGTTTCATCCTTGATGAACTATTTGTGTTCCATTAATGAATCGGTGCCTTGAATAGTATTACTCCGATTTTCATCGAGTTTTACTATTCTCCCACTTACCACTGCATATAGGTATTCCTCTTAGGAAAACCGCATGGCGAGCAACAATTACATTGTTCTCAAGTGAGTTGTGTAATTACTATACTTTGGTTTCCCTAGGATAACCTACAACTTAGGCACTTATCCGATTTGGGTTCTAGTTTGGTATCATCCAAACATATACCTAGCATTCCCAAATCTTCAGGAATGAGAAATCCCAGTTTCTTTCCTGTTTATATCTAATATAAAGTCTGTCAAACAGATTTTTATGGAACCTTATTCTAAATAAGTTCTACACTGTTTATGCGTATCCGTTGAAGGAAATGGTAGCTCAAAGCGACTCATGATTAACCTTATCATGTCTAAAAAAATTCGATCTCTCCGTTGGACACACCGTCAACTGACGTGTTCCGGGAGGAGTCCTCATTGAAAGAATACTATACTTTTTCAAGTATACGAGAAACTTATTGCTTAAGTATTTTCATCATGGTCTAACCGTGATTGTTTAATACTTTAGCCGATCTGTTTGTCTACTTCTTGTTGAAACTCTAAAAGTTTCCGATTTATGTTTCAAAGGAAACACATAACCATAATGTGATGCCACATCCGTAAAGGTCACGAAATATTCATATCCACCACTAGCCTAGCTAGACATGGGCCCACTTGCTTCACTATGAACTAGGGCTAACAGATCGGTGGCACTAGCACTTTTACCAAGTAATAGTGTTTTAGGCACTTTGCATAATAAACTAGATTCGTAGATATTATTTGATTAGAATCAAATCCGTCCTAGTATCACTCTTCAAAAGTGTGGATATACGAGTCTTGTTTAATTGTGTCCCAGACAGCAATGCCACATTTAAGTTTCAACTGATTAATTCAGTTTTAGCTATTTGTTTGTCATGTTATACGTTTGAGATTTATTTATATTCAAAATATAAATACTGTTATTCACATCTATGTGTTTATCTCAATATCATCTTTATATAATAAAACACTTTAGTGTTCTAGAATATAAAGGTATATCCGCAATAGATTAAACCATGATATATAGATAATGTATCTAGTCAAACTAGTTACATTGTAACAGTTTCCTAATTTAAGTACACACCCGAAGGGTAGTTCCTAAATTTAGGTATCTATGGTTAAAACAGTTACTCTCGTCCCGTTTTCAATTCGCAGATTAATCTCAACTGAAGTCAGTATCCCGCTCATAGAAGATTCTGCACATCAGTACATATTTATGTACCACTTTTAGTATCTAAAATCCAATTTTAATACTAGTAGCGAACATGTTTATGACAAACATATTTGAAGTCAGAGCCTTGTCCGTATTCAATTCCTTCATGTCTGCCTTGTCCATACGGCAGTCACGCTTTCGTGTCCCTGTTTGCCACAATTTAGGTAGACATTCTGGGATATGTCATTTGTCTTCCCAGAAGATTATAATGACTTTTCCTTTGCCCTTTTCAGTACCCCAGAAGTCTTCGGCCAAGCCTGGGTCTTCTAGAATATCGAAGTAAGATGCGCCTTGCGCTTCTTGCCTTATTGCAAACTTTGGCTTTGTCTCATTGAGTATAGCCATTAACTCTCCAAGAGTTTACTATTGCAATTTGTACTTCTAAGATCTAAAGATAGATCTATGAAGATCCTTCAATTCCAATATCATACTATAAGGATCTAATCCTTAGTTCTGACTAAGAAATTAAGGAATCTATTTGGCAAGCTTAATGGATTAAGCACTAAATTTATCATCACATGAATATTCCAAATATAATGCTCTACTATTTGCTTAACTCCGGGCTTAGGCCTAATATGTTATTTTATCAAATAAAGTAACTTATTAGTTTTCAGGACTATCCTGAAGTTTTATTCCCAATTTGAAAATTAAAGTCGTTTAAATATATTTTTTACCAATGATTATATTTTAAACACTAATCTTTCAATTATCTTGATTCTAACAGGCCAACTATTTAATCAACGATTTTATGTACTATTTATTATAATGATTACTATAGTCCAACTATATAATCAATTATAATTTAATAAATTAAATTAATTATATTGATTACTATAATCCAATTATAAAATCAACTATTAATTGAAATAGTTTGAATACAGTCCAACTGTTTTATTAAAACAACAATTAAATATTAGTCCAACTAATAATTACTTAATTTGACGAAAAATTGATATGGCACGTATGGCAAGTTATTAAATGAATATTGCAAATTTAATACTTTCCTCCCACTATTTTTCGGCGAGCCTCTAACCCTCTGTCGAGTACTCAGGAAACCTTGTTTCCTAGTGGGCTAGGATCCCGTTAAATAGCACACAATCTTGACTTTGGCCAACAAATTGTATGATAATTAACTAGGTAGATCTCTAAGATCAATTGGATCTCATCCAATTCCTAGATCCAGTAGGTGGACATCTAAGTCCGAAACATATATCTTATACATGCCAATATATCCAATATATTGCCTAACCTTTTTCCTCTGAATCAACTAAGCCTTGGCTTTGGCATAACAAACTTAGTGATCCAGTTAAGTGGAATCCATTGACTATGGAAAGCTTCGTAATCAATGTCGATGGACAAGAAGTGATCTTGACTTTGGCCAACAAATCAAAACTTGGACAAGACGCCAATATGGAACAAAGCCTTCATGATTCAAACACATCCTCGACGGACAAAGGTATTGACTTTGGCCAACAAACCAATTCCAGTCTTAGATCTTGAGTAAGAATCACTCAATGGAAGGAAAAACGCTTCATATGATGTTGAGGGTTTTTCGCGTGCAAATTGGCAACCAATTTATTATCTTTGTTAAGGTCTCATCATCATACACCCTTAAACATGCATTCTAACACATAATAAGGCGTATATAAATAAATAATAATGATATACAGATGGATACTTAACACATTGTTCCTAGAACAAATCTCTCTCTTTCCTCTCTCCTGCTAGCACATGTATTACTTCTACCCGTTACATAACACTTCTAAAGAAACCTCATTTACATTGAGGGGAATAGGTGAGAAGAGAAATACATAGAGTAAGGAGGTAATAGGCTGGACACGCAGGTCCAATTAATAAATTCTAAATTTATTACAACAATTTTTAAAATTGCCCCACCCATCTAATATCCATCCGATATACATTATTCATGCATCGCAACCATGTATTCACACAAGCATGTTATCAATCAATCTAATCCAATTAATTAATCTGATAATTAATGACCATCCAATGTTCAAACAACGATTTAATTTTGCACGAGTCAAACTCGTTTTGCGAATAAGTACTCAAAGTACGAATTCTTGAATTAAATTAAACTACAACATTAAATCCAATCTAACTTGTATTTAATACTAATTCATTTATTTAATTCCAAATTAAATATTACACTTTTTAACGAACCTTTACGACTTAGATTCTAAATCTAACTGTTACGGGTCTCAAAGCCCGATTAACATCCAATGTTAATTTAATTAAAGTCCAATGGGCTTTTAATTAATTTCTTAAGGCATGGACTTTTGGTCAACTTGGGTCAAACCCAAAGACTAAAGCCCATTTAAAGGAATCACCCTTATATGCCTAGAAATCAATTTAGGCCCATTAGGCCCAATTAAATTTAAAAGTCCATTAAGTCAT
>SKCR01049773.1:0-100727 GCA_019454045.1 Zanthoxylum bungeanum
CTTGGAGGAATTAAAATCTGATGAGATCGGTCAACAACCTACTAGGATTGTTGTTCCACAAAGCGAGGAGCCCACATCTTCGAGTCAGAACATCTTACCACATCGTCATAGTGGGAGGATAGTACGACTACCTTCTCGATATAGACAAGATGGTGAAGCACAAGTTGCTATCACTGATGATGGAAGAGATGACCCATTAACATATAGATGTGCAATGGAAGATCATCACAAAGAGATGTAATCCATGTATTCCAACTCAGTCTGGGAGCTTGTAGATCTACCTGAAGGAGTAAATCCTATATGGTGTAAATGGATCTACAAAAGAAAGAGAGGAGTGGACGGTAATGTAGAGACATTTAAAGCAAGGCTAGTAACAAAGGGTTATACCTAAAAAGAAGGAGTTGACTATAAGGAAACTTTTTCACCAGTAGCCATGCTGAAGTCCATTCGAATCTTGCTTTCCATTGCTGCTCATTATGATTATGAAATTTGGCAGATGGATGTCAAGACTGTTGGGGTTGGTGCTCAGAGCGCCAATCCGAACCGTATTTATGTCTGATTCATGAATATGAACATCCACTTTTTCCATAATATTACTTATTTATGGTTGCACCTCTTGTTTTTATATACGTATTCGATCTGATTACGATTAGATTGAAACTAAATGTTGTTTAGTGATATGTATATATTAGACAAAGGCCCGACAATATATAATGCAGTACACAATTACAAAGGTAGTTTGTAATTGACATTGGGAAGTGTCACTGCTAAATGTATATTATCAAATATAGTTCATGGTCAAGATTTACTAACACGGGTTGGTTAGTCAAATCCGTTGAGACCAGTACATGTCGTATATCGAGACTTGGTCCGATGGTTTATCCCAATAAACCATGAGTCTAGGGAGACTCATATAGACATGTATGTGTTTATAATTATAATGGATAAACACTGAATGACTCACTGAAGATTCTTAATGGATGGTACACCAATGTCAATAAGAATCTTCTCGGGTTGAGTAGCATAGTGGTCCTTCGACTTGAGATACCACTATGGATGTATGAGACATCCTCCAAACTTAGATGGTAGTCACGTTACCGATCTATTTAGATCAGACCTCCGCCTGTTCTTTGGGTGTGGACCGATCCTCAGGATATCCTGTGTGTATCAAGATAGGATCCGTCAGTTCTGTGTATAGAGTATAGGTAGTCCATATGTGATTAGCAATCAGTTAAATCTATGGCCATAGTATATTTCGGAAGTGAGTTTCGAATGTTATTTATAGATTGGTAATAGAAACATCGACGGGATAATACCTATAGAGATTTGACATTTACATCTATGTCTCTGAGATTATCCGGATACATGTGACGGAGGGATTATACGTATGCAATGACCTCGACCTGTATGATTCAGCTAGTTTATCTGTGGTCGTCATAATTTACGAGTGGGTAAATTATGGACACAAAATTTGATTTTGTGACGGATATACCTGAATCTAGAGAGTCTCACTAATGAAATATATTCGTAGAGCACTAGGGCAACTTTTTATGAATAATGATGATTATTTATAAATCGTTTAAACGTTAAACGAAAGATGCATGCAAACGGGCCGAATCGTCATTTCATGATTAATGTGTATTTGTATTTAATATATGATATTATTAAATATACATTAATAAATTGTCAAATAAGGTATTTGACATATATCATTAATATATGTATTTGAGATATTTAAAGTAAATATAATACATATATTTGAGATATTTATATTTAATTAATTATTTAATTGTTAAATGATTAATATAATTAAAATATAAATATCTCACCAAATGATAAAGTTAGGATATGATTATAAGTGTTTATTGTTGACTTTAAAGTAAAGGAAATGGTAATCAAATTGGATTTGACTTCTTTGATATATTTTTTAAATTGTTAAAATTGAAAATATCAATTTCCTTTTATTATTGTCAAATTCGGCCATACCCTAAATTAAATATAATTGTTATATTTTTGTGTTGCAATTGTTGACTTAATTTAAATCATTAAAAGGTTTGATGATGATTAAAGAAAGTTGATAAAGGCAAATTAAATGAAACAAAAAAATAAAAATATCTAGATATTTCTTCCACCAATTTCGGCCAAGGCTCTTTTTGGGTGAAGTATATATTGTTTCATTTCATTTTAGGGTTTTAACAAGTTCATTAGACACCAAAAATAATACAAAAGTAGTTGAGAGAAAAGCTTGAAGGTTAAAGGAAGATGGCTTGGAAAATCATGATTTTGTAAGTTATTTTTCAAAGTCTTCAACATGAAAATTATTTCTAACATGCTTAGCATCATTTTGTGTTGCTTTGGTGTTGTCTCTCTTCTTATAGTTTGTGTTTATTTTGGTTGTGAACTTTGATGAAAGATTGAAGCATGTAAGTAAGCTTGAAATAGTTTCAAAGCTTTACTTTTGATTTTTAGAAAATCAAGTTGCCATTCTAGAGTTGGTAAGCCACTCCTTGGTTACCTAGAATTTTTCTAGAGTTATTTCAAAGTGGTGAGGCTAGATTGGTGAAGTATTGAATGGATTAAAGTGTTGGATTTTGTAAATTTGGTGAAATTGGAAAATTTGAAGAAATTGAAAAATTAGGGTTCATAACCCACTCCAAATTTAGGGCTTTTCATATATGTGATGTATTATGGTATGAATATGATGCATGTAAAATTTTAGGTTGATTGGATTTGATCCTGGCATGTTTTGAACTAAAGGGACCAAATTGCAATTAATTGAAAAATTTTGGTGGCTCACGACATTAGACTAAAAATTGGGGATTTGTGTGAAATATGATTTTGATGCATTAGATGTGTTGAAAAACATTTTAGAAATGATTTAGAATCATCCAAAATTATATTTGATAATTTTTGTGCTAAAATAATCAATTTACAAAGTTTTGGGGCAATTCGGTAATTACCAAGAAATTTGATATCTTGTGTAATTTTTCAGAATTTGATAATTGGATAATTAAATAAATAAGTTTATTTAATTGATCCAAGAAAAAATTTTGAAATCGGAAAATTTTGATTTTCCACTATTCCGCTGCGTTACCGATATTCCCCCTTAAAACCCCCTACAAAGACAGCCTTTTTGAATGGCTATCTTGAAGAGACCATCTAAATGGAGCAACCTGAAGGTTTTATAAGCAAGGATGAAAATCAAAAGGTTTGCAAGTTGCAAAGGTCTATATATGGACTTAAGCAAGCGTCCAGATCTTGGAACATGAGATTTGATGAGGCGATCAAATCTTATGGCTTTATCCAAAATCCTAATGAATCTTGTGTTTATAAATTCATCAAGGACAAACGAGTGGTCTTTCTAATACTTTATGTTGATGATATTCTACTTATTGGGAATAATGTAGAACTATTATCAGACGTAAAGGTTTGGCTGGCTGAACAATTCCAAATGAAAGATTTAGGAGAAGCAAGTTACATTCTTGGGATCCGTCTTATTAGAGATCGTAAGAAAAAGCTGCTAGCTCTGTCTCAGGCATTTTATATTGACAAGATGCTTGTTAGATATTCAATGCAAAACTCCAAAAAAGGTAACTTACCTTCCCGTCATGGAGTTATTCTTTCTAAAAGGCAGTGTCCTTCGACACCCCAAGAGGAAGAAGATATGAGACGGATTCCATATGCATCGGCATTAGGGAGCTTGATGTATGCTATGCTATGCACAAGACCTGATATATGCTATGCAGTGGGAATAGTTAGTCGTTTTCAGTCAAATCCAAGATTAGATCATTGGGTAGCAGTTAAGCATATTCTCAAGTATCTACGGAGAACGAGGAACTACATGCTTCTTTATTCTGGCAGGGATTTGATTCCGATTGGATATACTGATTCTGATTTTCAATCAGATACAAATGATCAAAAGTCGATATCTGGATCAGTATTTACTCTTGGTGGGGGAGCTATAGTTTGGAGAAGCATCAAACAATCATCTGTGACCGGCGTAAACACACACGTATAACGCAAGCGCACGTATCGTTCAAGTAGTATAAAAATATCGATCCCACAAGGACTTAATATCTAATCTATTAATTTTAGGAGGTCAAATGATTACTAGCATCTAACAAGTTGATTGATTGATTTGAAATGGTGACGATTTTAAATTTAAAAGCAAGTAAATAAAATTGTCGAAAATAGGTTTTAAGAAAATTCAATATTAAAAACTATCTAGGGTTGTGATTTCTTCCAATATCATTTTAAAGATGAAGTGGTTATCTTAAAGTTGGGTAATATATTGATTTATTAACCTGGAACACTAAATTATGTGTGAGCCTCTGTCGATGGTCAGACACAAATACCCAGTTTAACCCAATTGAACCATATGTCTATGTCAACCAAATTACCTGGATTCATTAAGATTAAGTTCCAATTATGGCTACCCCCGCCTGATAGGTATATTCCTATCCTGTAAGGAAATCTATTAAAGGGTTATCTATCCTCAAGGAAGATCGTGGGCTATTGAGTCTAAGGTCTTAAACTTAAAATCCCTATGTCTAGTTCATTTTAAGTTTACCAGTTCAATTTTATTAATGGCCAGTTAATAAAAAGCATTAAGATTAAGACTCAATAAATAAACCTTTATATTACCCAAACTATAATTTAACCCCTTATAAACCGGTGATATTGGATTTCATCACACACACCCAGATAACTGGCTTAGTTACGACACATATTTACGGGTAGTAAAAATTTAAATAAAATAAAAGACATAAAGTAAATTCTGAAAATTAAATACTGAAAAGTAAATTGCTGAAAAGTAAAAAAAATAAAAGTAAATTACTGAAAGTAAATTGCTGAAAAGTAAATTACTGAAATTAAATAAAGTAAAAGTACAATAAAAGAAAATGCTGGGGTTAGAGGATCAACTTTTATTACTACTATTTTAGATATCTCCCTTAATATAATATATTAACTTTACGTGATAATTACCAACCAGCCATATAGGCGGTATCCTGATTAAGTCAAATTAATAATTAATTACCAACCGACCAACCAGGCGGTATCCATACTTAGTCAGGTTAAAACCAATTTATAATTAATTTCCAACCGGCCAATATAGCGGTATCCTCATTAAGTCAGATTTTAAATAGTTTATATTTTATATTTAAGGGAGATTAATCTAGATAGCAATAATAAAAGCTTTACCTTTTACCCCAGCAAGGGGGAGTTACCTCCTCATTGCTTGAAAAATAAAAACTGCAAAAGTAAAGAAAGAAAAGTTTGTGCGTAAAAGTAAATTGCGGAAAGTAAAAACTGAAAAGTAAAGAAAAGAAAGTGCGAAAGCGGAAATTAATTACTGGAAGCTGTAAATAAACAAACAAGATACAATCTTCTTATTTATTCATTAGGAATTTCAAAGAAGAAAGTATGAATTTTACAAATGAAATGGCTTGGTATTTATAGGCAAAATTTTGCCTATATCAAATCATCCATCAAATTCTCCACCAAATTCATTATTAATTTCTCCACTAATTACTCCACCAAATCCATAATTTCTCCACTAATTGCTTATCTTGTTTGGTGTTGATTTGATAATTTTTATTAATTATTTATTAATTTATATTTTGCTTTGAAAATGATTGATAATGACTTTAATAATTACACATCACACACTTCTGGATGGTTCATCAATTGCGATCATGAACTCTTCAGAATTCGAAAATATTTTCTCTTTCAAAGTTGTATATCTTTGAGTCTTCTTTAATCTGGAACTTGAATCAGCTCAATCTGATATCTGAGTAAAACGTTATGCCCAAAATACGACAGATGCACAAAACTAGAATTCCCAACACTGCACTTCGTCAAAACGCCCTTTCAAGTTTCCAATCTCCAAAATTAATATATCAAGTCCAATAATTGCCCTTATTTGACCCATATTTCATCCTAAATGATTTCATTGAGACCCGATATTATTTTATCTGCAAAATAAACTAAACCACATCAAAACGTTCAAACTCGAGAAACTAAACAAAATATTAAGTTAAAGGGGCGGTAAATATTGATATATTTTCCGCTCATCACACTCCCCAAACCTAACATTTTGATAGTCCTCGAGCAAAAACAAAATAAAATACAAGAAACAATTAAATTAAACTAAGCCACTTTCGTAGGGATCACGGTTGCATTTAGCATATGCAACAAGCCTTTAAACCCCTAGGTGTCCCTAGTGGACGAGTTGTAGTCTCGTGAGGGTTACATCAATGATACCCACAAACATTTTACAAAAGTAAAAAGGTAGTAAAACTAATGCACACAAAAGCAAAAAGACAAGCGAAAAGAGAATAAAGATGTTAGTGACTAATCAGGTGAAACTTCTACTCCAAGTTACTAGTTGTTTTGTTCTATTCTAAATTACTGAATAAGTAAATTCTCTGATTATTTTTACCATTCTCCATATACATAGCCAACAAAATATTAAACAACTTATTTTGCCCACAACAGTCATAAGTGCAGTTGATAAGAGAGTAATATTTTTGTCCTAAAGTTCTATCAGATTTCACACCTTTTTGTAGCAATGGAATAATTTTTCTCATTTTTCTGATTTTTTCTTTGATTTTTCTCTATTTTTTATTTATATACAATATCTTCCGTCTATGTAGCGAGTGTTGGGTCGGTGACTCCCAAACCAGTTGGCTTTAGGGCACCAGGTGTTAAGACACCCCTACGGACTTAATCACTCAGACTTCAGATATATATATTTTTGCAGCATCTTCGATCCATGTAACGAGCTTTGGGCCAGTGACTCTCAAACCAGTTGGCTTTAGGGCACTAGGTGTTAAAACACTCTTACAGACTTAATAACTCGGATCTCAGAAGTTTTTTTTTTTTTCTCCATTGCTTTTTGAGATGTTTCCTCCAATTAAACTAGAGCACTGAATATTACAAACTTTTCAATTTAGCTCATGTCCGTATGTTACTATATATGTTGATAATATCTGTCAACTGAGCATATGAAGATCCATTTTAGTCGTTTTAAAGAGAATTCACAAATAAATAATTCAAAATGAAATAAACAAAAATTAACTTGTTTCGAAATAGGTTTGAGATACGTCTCAGGAGTGGAAACTCCTTACTCAGCTATCTATTACCAATTTCACCTTTTTAGTCAAAACACAAAAACGCAAAATTTTTTTGTAATTTTTTTGAAAAATTTTCAATTTTTTTTGTATTTTTCGAAAAATTTTGGACTAAAAATAAAAACAACACACAAACTAAAAACAAGGTACTGATCAATTAATTCCCTCCCCCAAACCTAAATGAGACATTGTCCCCAATGTCTTAAAAAGTAGAAGAAGAGTTTAGAAAATAATACCTGGTTAGCTGAAATTCTACAGGAAATTAAAGGTTAAGATCCAGATTAATCCTACGCCTCTTACCACGATCGTCCTCGGACCAATTTATCTTTGAAAGGATAGGGTCAACTCGTGGTTCATAGGCTATGAGTTGGTCTATTAGATCCGGAACAGTTCTGGCAGTAAAGATGAGTTCTTTCAAAGGTTTTGACACGAACCCATTTCTCCGAGCATCATCAAGAAACAACAAAGAAAATAAATCATAAAATCCATCAACGTTGAGCAGTCCAAGCGGTTTCTGGTGTATGTTCAGGTTCGCCCAAGATAGCACAATAAAAATTTCCTCCAATGTACCCAAGCCACCTGGCAAAGCGATAAAAGCATCAGCACGGTTAATCATTTCTACCAGTCGTTCAGACATACCTGGCACGATCAGTTCCTCTCCGTTTGATGATCCAATAAGATTTGCCTATGCCAAGGGTTTTAGGATGATTCCCAAAACATGACTGCCTCATTCCTGTACAGCCTTTGAAACGATCCCCATAAGTCCGAGATTGCCTCCACCATATATTAAGTGAATATTCCTTGCAGTTAATACTCGACCCAATTCATGTGCTGCTTCTATGTATTGTGGTTTAGTACCAACACTACTACCGCAAAACACACAGATGTTTTCAACTCGTCTTCTTGAAGTGGCTTCCATTTTTGTATGTATTTCTTTCTCAACTCTGGATGCCTTCAAAAGTGCAATGACGAGCTGAATTTATAGTACTTGAAAAGGGTGAGTAAAAATAGCACAAGTATCTTCCAGAGGACGATTAGTAGCGAAATAATATCGTGATAGTCAAAAAGGTCTGGATCCTGTTGGAGAAAATTAAAAGAAAACAACAAAACAAATCACAATTATTAAGAAAAGACAAAGAGATATAATATTTACAAGAAAATTAACGGCTTGATCGACGTCTATGCGTCTGGGACAAGCTTCCCATCCAATTTTCTTATAAATTGGCAAACAGGGTCTTTTTGAGTCAGATTCCCGAGACTTAACAGTTGTCTTTCCTTTTGGAATTGTGCATAAAACATGCGAATTTCATGATACACACATCCACTGGGATGCGTCTCAAGAGTTTTAGATATGTCATCCAAAGACTCCTTACTCAAGTCATCCCTAATGAAGTTAATCTTATCTTCGCGGTTATCGGACATCATTCCTAAAGAACGACAACGAGTATTACAAAATATGCGAGCACATTTATAACAAACACACATTTTTTGGCTCTTCTCTTTTTAGCATATGTGCTCTTTCCTAAGCCAGACAGATGTGAAATAAAAGAGTCAGAAAACTCACCTGCCAATCGAACCCGTGCTTCAATTAACCAACGAATGTCAGTAGGAATACCTTTGATCATCAGTAGTCTCATCCGTTCTAAGCGAGCTTTGTAAACTTTCATCAGAGATTTTTGAGGGAGAGAAGGAAATTGCTTGTGAAGATTTGCGAGAGCTTCTTCCATCTTGAAATGACTAAACCTGCAAAAATTAAACACACAAAAATAAAACACACCAAATCACAATATATACACAAATTGCATGGGTTGCCTTCCTGCTAGCGTTAAGTTTAAAGTCGTCAGCCAGACTTGACTTCTCGAATGTTAAGCTGGATCTGAAAGTGTAACACTTTCTTTTTGTCGCTTAAATGATTCTCCCCAGTAGTGCTTGACACGCTTGTTTTTAACCTTGAAAGTTTTGTTAGCGTCAGGATCATGTATCTCAACGGTTCTATTTGGTAAAACTTTGGTGATCACAAATGGACCTGACCACCGTGATTTTGGCTTTCATGGGAAGAATTTCACCCTTGATTTGTTTAACAGTACCTTCTGCCCTGGTTCCAGTTGTATGCTCACTAACTTCTCATCATGTCTTTTCTTGCCCTTTTCTTTGTACAATTTGGCATCCTCAAAAGGCTGATTGTGAAATTCCTCCAATTCGTTGAGCTGATGGAACTTTTTCTCTTCTGTTGCTTGTAGTGCAAGAATTGGCTCCTTCAGTACAAAATATGCTTTATCTTTAGGCTTTACAGGCAATTGACATGTTTTAAGTTTGTCAGTAGAACTTTGTCTTTCATCAGAGTTCTGAATGGTACTGTGTATCGCATCGAGTTTGAAACATTCCTCTTTTTTTTCATCATCTGGGAAATTCATGGCCTTGAAAACATTGAATGTTACTTCTTGGTCCTGTACCCTCATGGTTAATTCTCCTTTTTGTACATCAATAATGGTTCGACCTGTAGCCAAGAATGGTCTCCCAAGGATGATTGGCACGTCTGCGTCTTCCTCCATATCAAGGACAATAAAATCTGCTGGGAAAATAAATTTGTCAACCTTGACCAGCACATCTTCAACTACACCTCTCGGAAATACGAGCGTTCTATCAGCAAGTTGTAGTGAGACTGAAGTTGGCATTGTTTCTCCAATCTGTAATTTCCTGAAAATAGAAAAAGGCATCAAGTTAACACTCGCACCTAAATCACACAAAGCCTTACCAAAGTTATGTTCTCCTATGACGCAAGGAACAATGAAACTGCCAGGATCTTTCAACTTCGGGGGAAGTTTCCTCTGAATGATGGCACTGCATTTTTCTGTTAATGCTACTGTCTCGTAATCTCCCAATCTCCATTTTCGTGAAAGAATATCTTTCATGAATTTGGCATAGGTGGGCATTTGTTCCAACGCTTCTGCAAATGGAATGTTGATATGCAGCTTTTTGAAGATCTCCAAGAACCGAGAAAACTGCTTGTCCAATTTGTTCTTCCGAAGACGTTGAGGAAAATGTGGAGGTGGAATGATTTGTTCTTTTTCCTTTGCTTCTTTTTCCTCCATCTGTTGCTTTGTTTCTTTTGGAACTTCTTCTTGGGACATCTTGATTCCAACATCTTTGTTTATTTCAGTACCGCTTTTCAAAGTAATGGCTTGACATTGCTCCTTCCCTCGGTTCCTTGGATTGGGTTCTGTGTTGCTGGGAAGATTACCTGGTGGTCTGTAACTCTGAGCATTGGCCAGTTGTCCGATTTGATTCTCCAGTGCTTTGATGGAAGCTGATTGGCTCTGAAAGATAGCATCGTACTTTTTTAACTGAGCCAGCACTTCTGCTATTCCTGGTTCATTTGCCTGCTCCTGGCCTTTGTTCTGTTGTTGGAATCCAGGTGGTGGATAGTTCCGCTGTTGGCCTGAATTGTTGCTCCATGAAAAATTAGGATGATTCCTCCACCTGGGTTGTAGGTGTTGGAATAAGGATTGTTCCCATGTCTGTTGAAATTATTGACAAAATTCACCGTTTCTTCAAGTTGGTTCGACTCTGGTGTTCCTCCATATGGTAAACTTGTGGATCCAGTGGTAAGAGTTTCCATGAATTTGCATATCTGATCTAGCTTGGTGTTGACTGCTGTATTGGCTCCACTTTCATAAATTCCTGCAATTCTATGGATCATGCTCCTTTCTGTTGGCCACAAAGAATTGTTGTTGGCCATTTCTTCGATTAGTTCCCAGGCTTGATCTTCTCCTTTTGCCATTAAAGCTCCTCCACAGCAGCAGCATCGATTGTGGTTCTCATTATTCCAGAAAGTCCATTATAGAATGTTTGGACTTGAAGCCATTTTGGAAATCATCATGTGAGGACATTTCCGGAGTAAATCTTTGTACCTTTCCCAAGCTTCGTAGAGGGATTCTGAATCTTGTTGTACAAAGGATGTGATGTCATTCCTCAGTTTTCCGGTTCTTTGGCTGGTGGAAAGTACTTTGCAAGAAATTTGGTGGCTAAAGTGTTCCAAGTTGTGATAGAACTTGCTGGTAGTGAATGTAGCCAAGCTTTAGCTCTGTCCTTCAAGGAGTATGTAAAAACACGCAGTCTCATTGCTTCTTCAGCTTCTCGGTTGTAATTGAAAGTGCCGCAAACTTCCAGGAAGTTACTGATGTGGGCATTAGAATCTTCAGTTGCATTCCCCCCGAACTGAACTGACTGCTGAATCATCTGAATGCATGTTTTGATGTCACCCGCATTGCTGGTAAGGGAGGGAGTACAATGCAAGAAATGAGTCTGTCAACCACCGGAATGGTTCTGTCTCGAATGGGAATTGGTGGTGCAACCTCCAAAGGTTCAGGTTCCATGTTGACTAAAGCTTCTTGGCCTTCTCGCCTTTCCCTTCTCAACTGTCTGATGGTTCTTTCAATTTCTGGGTCAAGCGGTCGTAGTTCAAAGCTTCTGGTTCGTCTCACGAAGTTTCTGAAAACCTGAAACACAAGAAAACAAAAACAATAAGTAAAAAGAAATTAGATACAGTAAAGGTATCTAACCCCTAAACTAATAGTAAAAGATAAATAAGTCCCCGGCAACGGCGCCAAAAACTTGACCGGCGTAAACACACACGTATAACGCAAGCGCACATATCGTTCAAGTAGTATAAAAATATCGATCCCACGAGGACTTAATATCTAATCTATTAATTTTATGAGGTCAAATGATTACTAGTATCTAACAGGTTGATTGATTGATTTGAAAATGGTGACGATTCTAAATTTAAAAGCAAGTAAATAAAATTGTCGAAAATAGGTTTTAAGAAATTCAATATTAAGAACTATCTAGGGTTGTGATTTCTTCCAATATCATTTTAAAGATGAAGTGGTTATCTTAAAGTTGGGTAATATATTGATTTATTAACCTGGAACACTAAATTATGTGTGAGCCTCTGTCGATGGTCAGACACAAATACCCAGTTTAACCCAATTGAACCATATGTCTATGTCAACCAAATTACCTGGATTCATTAAGATTAAGTTCCAATTATGGCTACCCCCGCCTGATAGGTATATTCCTATCCTGTAAGTAAGAAAATCTATTAAAGGGTTATCTATCCTCAAGGAAGATCGTGGGCTATTGAGTCTAAGGTCTTAAACTTAAAATCCCTATGTCTAGTTCATTTTAAGTTTACCAGTTCAATTTTATTAATGGCCAGTTAATAAAAAGCATTAAGATTAAGACTCAATAAATAAACCTTTATATTACCCAAACTATAATTTAACCCCTTATAAACCGGTGATATTGGATTTCATCACAACCCCAGATAACTGGCTTAGTTACGACACATATTTACGGGTAGTAAAAATTTAAATAAAATAAAAGACATAAAGTAAATTCTGAAAATTAAATACTGAAAGTAAATTGCTGAAAAGTAAAAAAAAGTAAAAAGTAAAAAGTAAAAAGTAAAAAAAAATAAAGTAAATTACTGAAAGTAAATTGCTGAAAAGTAAATTACTGAAATTAAATAAAGTAAAAGTACAATAAAAGAAAATGCTGGGGTTAGAGGATCAACTTTTATTACTACTATTTTAGATATCTCCCTTAATATAATATATTAACTTTGCGTGATAATTACCAACCAGCCATATAGGCGGTATCCTGATTAAGTCAAATTAATAATTAATTACCAACCGACCAACCAGGCGGTATCCATACTTAGTCAGGTTAAAACCAATTTATAATTAATTTCCAACCGGCCAATATAGCGGTATCCTCATTAAGTCAGATTTTAAATAGTTTATATTTTATATTTAAGGGAGATTAATCTAGATAGCAATAATAAAAGCTTTACCTTTTACCCCAGCAAGGGGGAGTTACCTCCTCATTGCTTGAAAAATAAAAACTGCAAAAGTAAAGAAAGAAAAAGTTTGTGCGTAAAAGTAAATTGCGGAAAGTAAAAACTGAAAAGTAAAGAAAAGAAAGTGCGAAAGCGGAAATTAATTACTGGAAGCTGTAAATAAACAAACAAGATACAATCTTCTTATTTATTCATTAGGAATTTCAAAGAAGAAAGTATGAATTTTACAAATGAAATGACTTGGTATTTATAGGCAAAATTTTGCCTATATCAAATCATCCATCAAATTCTCCACCAAATCCATTATTAATTTCTCCACTAATTATTCCACCAAATCCATAATTGCTCCACTAATTGCTTATCTTGTTTGGTGTTGATTTGATAATTTTTATTAATTATTTATTAATTTATATTTTGCTTTGAAAATGATTGATAATGACTTTAATAATTACACATCACACACTTGTGGATGGTTCATCCATTTCGGTAATGAACTCTTCAGAATTTGAAAATATTTTCTCTTTAAAAGTTGTATATCTTTGAGTCTTCTTTAATCTGGCACTTGAATCAGCTCAATCCGATATCTGAGTAAAAAGTTATGCCCAAAATACGACAGATGCGCAAAACTAGAATTCCCAACACTGCACTTCGTCAAAACGCCCTTTCAAGTTTCCAATCTCCAAAATTAATATATCAAGTCCAATAATTGCCCTTATTTGACCCATATTTCATCCTAAATGATTTCATTGAGACCCGATATTATTTTATCTGCAAAATAAACTAAAACACATCAAAACGTTCATCAAACCCGAGAAACTAAACAAAATATTAAGTTAAAGGGGCGGTAAATATTGATATATTTTCCGCTCATCAATGTGTTGCTGATTCAACTATGGAAGCCGAATATGTGGTTGCTTGTGAAGCTGCCAAAGAAACGGTTTGGCTCCGAAAGTTCTTTACTGATCTGGAAGTGGTTCTAGATATGGACAAGCCATTGTCACTTTATTGTGATAATAGTGGTGCAATGGCTAATTCCAAAGAACCAAGAAGTCACAAGAGATCAAAACATATTGAGAGGAAATATCATGTGATTAGGGACATTGTGCAACGCGGAGACATGGTTGTTCTGAAGATTCCATCTGCAGAGAATCTAGTCGATCCTTTTACCAAGACGCTGCTTGCAAAGAGTTTTGAGGGGCATCTAGAAGGATTGGGGATTGGAGATATGTCTCATTTGTTTTAAGGCAAGTGGGAGTTTGTTGGGATTTTTATGCCCGACAAGCAAATGTGTTCGAAACATGATTGATTAATAAATTTATTATTCAATTTTATTCCATGTATGCATTTTGATTTCTTTATAAAATTCCTGAAAGTTCCGTGATTATTTATGTAGCTTTAAATTAAACACATATGTATATGTAAAATGTTACATACATATATGTATGGATAAAATTTAAAGAGTAATAATCAAAATTTGTCCATGACTATGATTTGATGTTGGGAATCTTCAAATCCAAAGTCATAAATACAGTTTATTCCATTATGAATGGTATAGTTCTATCCAGACTATATTATGTAGAGACATAAAAATGAATGTATTTTATATAATAAGATTATATTGGACAAGACTAGATAAAATTGAAAAGTTCTAATAATTCTGTTAAATATAGAACATCAATTTTATCATAAAGATGGTCATATATGTGATGATCTTAATTCATTGTATTTAGCAGACTCCTATATCATATTAATTTATTCTTTAATTTACTCGGTATGGCTTTGTATTTATTACATTTCGTAAACCTTGTATTTTGGGAATGAGTTGAATGAATAGCTGGGAATGCTAACCTGATATAATGAAATCCGTTCATAAGATTCCCTTGTTTGTTAATTTAGGACCTTAACAATTAGCGCGCAAATTCATAAAAGTTATGAATTAATTGTTCACTTGAGAATTAATGGAAGTCAAGGATAAAGATGTAATTGGAGAGGTTAACATATTTTTTTATACCTAGCTCCCTTACGAATCTGTTATGGAGGATCATTGCGTAGGTAATGACTATATCAATGGACGAATACTTTGAGTAATTAATTTTATAATTCTGAGAGTGCAATTCTGGGTATTTAGTGGGGTTACTTCAGAATTAATAATTTCATTTGATTAATAAAAGATTTTATAATTAATTGACGAAATTATTGGAGCTTAGAATTATAGGTCCATCGGTCCCCTCGTCGTCTTCTATCACTGTTCGAACGATAATAATTGTGACGAAAAATAGTTGGGAATTATTTAAAATAAATATGAATTATTTTACACTCTAATTATTCCATATAGTTATTGTTTGGAAATTATGACAAATATTTTCTTAATATATTTATTAATAGATAATGAATCTATTTATTAATTTATGAAAATTAATATTTAATTAATTTGATTAATTAAATTTTAATTTAATAAGATAAATTTTCAAAAGTGGAAATTTTGAAAATTATTTTTCAATGAATTATCTTTGATAAATTATGAGATAAACAATAAAGGATTTTATTTTAATTTTTTGAAAATCAAAATTGATAATATTCCTTTTGGATTTGCTTGTTATTGTTTTTTGATAAAAACAAAATAAAAAAAAGTAGGCAATTGTTAGAATTTTGATTTGATCAAAATTCATCCAAATATATAAAAAAGCACACTTACGTGACCTTGACAGATTGGAAGAAAAAGATTACTTTTGATCAAAATATTTGAGAGCAACACAACAACAAAAACGTGGAGGTGTTGGAAAAGGAAAATAAAAAGAAAAGGTTTTCTATTATTTTCCTAGGTTTGATTTTGAGAAAATCAAATAGGAAATAGCACACAGATTCGTCTCATGTGCTGAGTATACGAATCCTTCACAACTTAGAGTGTTCTTCGTAATTATTTTCACGCCCACACGTGCCGTTGGAGGTGAGGAGATAAGTCGAGGAAGATCGTGGTTCAAAGAATCGTGATACAAAGATATCCATATCTGCAGGTATATTTCTGACTTGAGTTCTAAATATTTATATTATTAATATACTAGAAAATACGGATCCGGTTTTTATTGTTCATGTAAAAATTAAATTTTTTTCCTGTTACCGAACACGATTTCTGCTGCGCATGAACTCTGAAAACCTACAGTTTTTGACTGAATAAGGCATGTTAAAAATGATTAATAATACATTTGCCCAATATTTTATTTATATACTCTAAAAATATAAAAAAAAAAATGTGTTTTTAGATAGAATAGACTTTTAACGTGTTTTTTAGATAGAATAAACTATAGGCATACATTGTGATAATCAATTGGCTATTGGGAGAGCCCAAAATATAATTTATAATGTTAAGTCTTGACACATACGTCGAAGACACAATATCATAAGGCAACTGCTCTCAAGTGACGTAATTTTATTAGATTATGTCAAATCAAAGGAAAACCTTGCAAATCCACTTACTAAAGGTTTACCTAGAGAGAAAGTTGAAAAGTCATCGAGGGGAATGGCTTGAAGCCTATAAATTAAGAATTGACACTGTGAAAACCCAACCTAACTGACTGGAGATCCCAAGATCTAGGTTCAAAATTGAGAACCGAAACTTTGTGCAATTCAAAACAAGCATTGTAGAGTTCTATACTCTTTCTCATTCCTATAATAACGCAGAGTGTTGTCTGTCAAAGTTAGGATAAGTAAAGGCTTTTAATGATCACTATATTATGAGAAGATTCCTAATATAGGTAAAGACCTAATACATCTTTATAGTAGATTACTTATTTCAAGTAAGAAATGAGGTCGCTTCCATGAGAATTTTGAAGGCTGGATTCCCTAAAGTACTTGATGAAGCCAGGACCGATATTCATGTCTGAATTGAACACAACCGTAGAAGGGGAAATGTTTGAATTGATTCACTTTCTTGAAAGAGTTTAGGACAGCTGGGGGTTTTACCTGCTCCACTTAAGCCCGTAATGGATAGTTTGACGGCGGAATTTCCAACGATTCCAAAAAAAAAAAAAGATAATAAAGTTAATATTATCTTAAGTCCTAATATTCAAATTATCAAATCGATCAAATTAACATTCAATTATAGTACAAATTGAATGGACATGTCATCTAAGAATAAAAAGTTTAAGGGAAAGCTACATATTCCGATCTAATTTCATTTCAAGGAAACTCTTTTAAGTGTCTGCATTAATATTTAGAGAATTGTGGGGGATTGTAGAAAATTCTCTAAAATGTTTATAATTGTAGAAAGACATGTCCCTTAAAAAGTGCCTTATGGGAAATATACAAATTGAATGGACATATCATCTAAGAATAAAATAAAATAAGTCTAGAGTTCAAAGGGCCTTATGAGTTGGTGTAACTTTTAGAAGGATTATACTCTTAAACTAAATGATGTCCACAAAAGCACTTATCCATGCCTATAAAAAGGGGTCTTTGGGTTCATTTTCATTCATTTCAAATTAATCACATACTTACATACTTAGAAAGTTGAAGTTTAGAGTTTGAGAGTTTCCACCATTATTTTAAGTTCAAGTTATTGAAGAAAAGAGTGTCCCTTCTACAAGAAGTAACCAACTTATCTTAGGAGAATGTTAGATATAAGAAATCCGTAGAGTACTGAGGCGGGCTTAATAAATTTTTAAGGACAGAGCAATCTTGACTTGGTTTAAGTTTCCTTCGTTTTCTTCAATATTTTCCAGGTTTTTCTAAGTCTTTATCTTTATATTTTATTTTGATTTTTGCATGATAGAATGTTGATGTTTTTGACTGAATAATGCATGTTAAAAATGATTAATAATACATTTGCCCAATATTTTATTTATATACTCTAAAAATATAAAAAAAAAATATGTTTTTAGATAGAATAGACTTTTAATGTGTTTTTTGAAGGAGCAAGACGCAAGTCCTGTAATAATGTATAAGATTGTGACCTATCCAATCACAATTTCATGCCTAGAAGATGCAATTTCATCTGCACTCGGCCTAAATCGGTTACCAATGCTTCTTTGAAACCTTGCTAGAACAAGTTGTCTATCAGCATGGTGACGATAATGATATTTCTATTATGAAAGAATACGAACATTATTTTACAATCTAATTGCCTTGTATTCGCTAGGTTTTATTAATCCAGTTGCCTGATTGAAAAAATTAGACTTGGTAGCAATTAATTCAAAATATTTAGTCAAATAATTATTTGAAAATTAAAACTGAATGCTAGTATTACATCAAGGGAGAATATCACATTCCCCTATCTGCCACTTATCCTCCTACAGTTTTTATATTACCTTATTACTCCCTAACCTACAAAAATAAATGTTCATTTACCATTTTACCCTTAACTCTATTATTATATTGTCATGATAAATTATATATATTGATACTATAAAATATTAAAAATATGATTAAATTTAATAAATTTTTCAATAAATATTATTACTTAATTGATAAATTCTGAAACTTTGGACAAAAATTATATTTTTATTTAACATTGTATTTCCATTTATTAACCGAGTTATGAGTTCTTATTATCATTAATATGTACAATATATATTATTTTTATTTTTATTTATCAACTTATTGGTTTTATTTTGTCCATAAAAGAGTACGTAATAATTAATAAATTCAGTAAGGGAAATTGGCCTAATTGGACTTCTCTGGAACATGCCTCCAGCAAATTGGTAAGCCTAATTGTTCATAAAGCCATTATTCAATCAACTTGAATAGAATTCTTCCAACATTGTGAGCTCGACCATAAGAAATTCAATAATACCTACTGTAGGGTATGCTTAGTTTGATTTTTTTTTTTTAATAAAAAAGTCTCAAATGCAAAAACAATTTTACATAGATAGCAAACAAACTCCGATTGAGTTGATTCTTAAAACATCGGACTCGTTTTTCCGAGACGAACAACTTTCGTGAAAAAACCTTTTCGAAATTTACATCATAAGGGCTTCGAAAATGTAAATTTTCGTGAAAACCCATGACAGAGGCCTGAATATAAGTTTCCTAATTGTCTATAAATACTCCATAGTTTTCAAAAATTACCAAAATGGTAAAATTTCTAAAACTCTCAAACTCGGCCCCCATCCCCAAAAATTCTCTCAGCCGATTTCTACTTGCGCCGGCCGCACCCCGGCCACCGCCGGCCGACGCACCACCCTAGAAAGATGCGCCGGAGCTCTCCCATCCTCCAGCTTCCGGCAGCGAGACATCAACCCGATCCATAAAAGAAGTGTTATATTTGACAGTTTTGAGTGTTTGTGCAAGCCGACCCGAGGTAGTCATTGTTTGTGAACCCGACCTGGTCTGAGAAGTCACGAATTTTGACCAAGCATCATTCACCCGGCTATGTTGACCTAAGGAACGGAGCTCGGATCACATAGTCTATGCTTGAGGTCATGTGATGTATGCCCTAGTTGAAAGGATAAGCTTTTAGAAGACTAATGATAATTGTGGGAAAAACAACGATTCTCATTGGAAGTAGCCCCTGTCGGACGCCATAGGATAGTGGAGTGGTAGGGAAGTGGCAGAGCAGAGTTGCCCCAGGCTGCCATAGGCCGGTGCAGTAATAGTACAATGAGCTATTCTGATTGGCTGAATTATAGGTAGTTGAGGAGAGTTACGGTGGCAATGATGACAATGTGACATGAGCTAACATCATAGGCAGTGGAATAATGAATTTGGAAGCCTATATAAAGGGGTTGAAGGTTCAAATTATGGGGGAGAATGGTTAGCAATTTTCGCATCTCACAATTTTATAAAAGAACTAAGAGCTTAAAAAATAGTAATGGAAAGAGAAAGCCAATTAGTTACTTGACCAATTGAGAGAATAGTCACGGGCTAGTTTAAGATCGGAGTTGTTATACATTCTTTGTAAACACACTACCCCACATGTAGCTCGGGTCGGTCTCGACTCCGAGTAGTAATATAATACCCTCATTTACTCCCGTGGACGTAGGTTAGAGCCACTTTCCATCGAACCACGTAAAACCTTATCTCTATGATTTATCTGTATGCTTGCTAAGTTTGCTCTAGTTCCATACTAATTAAATAAATTTACTATTGGGGGAGGTTTGTTCACGAGATTGATTTTCCAAATTGCCATTGGAACGAAAAACAGCCGCCAACAGTTTGTGCCTTTTGTGGGATTAGTACAAAATACAATAAACACACTAAGATGATGGCGGGAAATGAAAACCATAGAGCTTTGGAGACTTCAACGGTTGAGTGGATAGAAAAGATGGAAGAAAACTTACGATTGGAAAGGGAAAATGTATGAAATGAAAGGGAGGCAACCTAAGCCTCATGAAAGCCATAATGGAAAAGATTGAAAAGTTGGAGAAGAAAACAAGAGAGCAAGCACAAACAAGCCCCCAGTAGAAGGAGAAAAGAAATTTCCAGTGAGAAGAGGATAGTTAGTGTAGAAAGGGATCGAGAAATTGGGAGAAGAAACACTCATAAAGTGAGGTCAGTTGTTGTAGATAGTGTCACACCTATAGAAGAGTCTTGGGAGGATTGCGACGATCGGCGAACCCCAGAATAATCCAATAATAGCCATTGTTTTGAGGAAAGCAATTTAGAGCAGTATCCAGAGTGGGGGCGTAAAGCTCCCAGTAGTAGGAGATACCATGCCAGGAGAAACGAGTATAGAGAAGCCCTCGATCGAGGGCAGGAGAACACCGAGAGGCAAATGAGGGACTGATTTCGGAAGGAGATGAAAAAGTTAAGAAGAGCATATAAGGAGGTTGTTGTGATATTTTATATCGTACCTTAAGTATACGGTGTCAAGTTTTAGTAAATGATAAGTACAGTGTCAAACCCACAGAGATTGTATTCAACTCACACTAAGTACTATAATTTGTAATCCTAACTTTATTCAGAAAACAACTAAGTTTAAATTAAAACTAAATAAGCAAGTATCAAAATATGAAATTAAGATAAACCAAGATGAGAGAGATTCTAGAGTCTGATTTCACCTAACTATCCCCTATGTATTTGTCATGCCAATCAATCCTTGTTCAGTTGCATTGTTTATAAGTCAAGAATCCTAAAGTATTTCACTCCCTCTCCCGAGGAATAATGAAAACATTATTAATTTCAGACTTCGATATCCCTATCAAAATCTAATAATTAACAACTCATTATGCTTTGTAATTCTTTGTTAACAACTTCGAAGGGATTATAGATTCTCTCGAACTCTAAAATTCTCATAAGTTTTATTCTCTATATCCTATTTAAAATCTTTATCTCCCGAGCGATAGATTTTAAACATTCAGTATATCAATTTGTGGCCAACAAACAAGAAGCATTAAACACAATAAAATATAAATAAACTAAATTAAAACTTTATAATAATCAAATTAGCAATTAATACATAGGTTCAAGCATTGGCTACATATTCTCCATATGTAATTATAACTTGAATAATAATCAAATTGGCAATTCTTATGGATTAATTATTCATTATAGAATCAATGGTGCTTAAGAGACAAAATATTTAAAGGGGTTTACCGGACTTTTAACCCAGTTCTATTTATGAGATATTCGTGAAGGGCTATATCCATATGTAATGACTATATCGATGGACACCGAAGTTGTTCGATTTATTTTATCCATCTACGGTAACGGGAGTTCAACTTCAAATTTTTAGCGGAATAACGCGGAGTTAATAATTCATAATATTTGATTAAAGAGTTTAATTAATATTTCAGAATTATTGGAGCTAGGAACCGTAGGTCCATTTAGTCCTTGTGCTAGCTCGATTAACTGTATCAAACCTAATATAATTAGATTGTCTAATTATATGCTCACTTTATATTTATATATTATTAATTAGATTAATAATATTTATTGTCACAGATGAAAACTATGTTAAATTAGTTTAACTTAATGTTTTCTAGAATTCTTTGATTATGAGATAATCAAGTCTTGATTTTGAGATAATCAAGTTAGTAATAATTATGAGATAATTATTACAGCATAATTGAATGTAAATAAATCATTATTTAGATATTGATTTTTATTTACCATTGGAGACAAAGTCATATGGCTTGCCATGTCATCCAAGCAATTATGTTTATTAGGTGGCATGTATACACCTAATATATTTGTCATTAGCTAATGCATTTTATGCTTTGGTATGGCCTCCACATTTATGTGTTTGTCATTAAAAGAAAGCATTGGATGATTAATGACAAAGTCATTGTCTTTAGCTTATCATTTCTTATGCTTTGGTATGACATTCACATTTTTGTGTTGGCCATTGTAAGAAAGCATTAGATTCTTAATGACAAGGTTAGTTGGCTTATGTAAGAGAATATAATCTCTACCATTTCTCTCACTTCTAAGGTTAACAATTTTCATTCATTCACACAATTGTTGTGAGAAAGATTTGAGAGAAAATAGAGAGAGTTTAAACATTCACAAGTGTTGTGAGAATGTTTGAAATTCCTAAAGCCAAACACCAATTGTGACATCTTGATTCTCTAAATCGTGTAGAGTTTAATCTTTGTGAGTGAAGCCCACACTTCGGTTTGTTGGTTTCAAGTGATAGTTCGGAAGATCGAGTGGTTGATCCAAGTGTTGGATATCAAAGGATTGATCTCAGCTACTACAACAAAGAGAGAAGACAAAGAAAATTTTAAAGATCCATACAGGACCCGGTGCCACCACAAGCAACTTCTGCCGCGCTAAGGAAAGTCGTTTCCTACAATGTGCAGCTCTGCCAGTATTTGATGCTGGCTCAGGAGGACATTCCTCCATTAGGACAAATTTCAGGTCTTCGTAGACCAAAATAACATTCATGTCACTTTTCCATTTAACATAGTTTTCCCCAGTTAATTTTTCTTGTTGTTTGAGAATTGAGATAATTGCAGATGTCATGGCTGAAAAAATAATAAATGCGCATTCAACATTCATTCATCGCATATTAAAATTGTCAAACATTTAGGCATAAAATTAAACATGATGCATGATCAATGTATTATGAATTAGAAACCTAAAAGAATTACTATGCAACGGTTATTTATCATCCCACAAATAAGTTCCGTCGTAGGGTAGGTCAAGTATTCACTTGATAGACTAAGACATTCTCAATTGATTAATATATCTGAAATAACTTTTATTCCTATATTAATCAACTACCGTTATTTTGATCAAGGAAGCCTTGATTAACAACTTAATCATTCCTTTGTGAGTGTAACCCATTATTTTGGAACCTTTAGACTTAACTAGTGAAGTACCGCCGAATGGTATGTCAAATCACTAGATACATCTAGAGTCTCTATCCTTTCAGAATATAAACCTGATATTGACCCAAAAAAGACACCATCCGTAGGGGGACGAAAGCAAAGTTGTCACGAGGTGCCTATTGAATCTCACGTTTTTGGATAACAATGGAGATTGTGGGATATATTGTGGTATACCCCTCTCCCACTCACTATTTTGAAGTGTAAGGTTTCTATCTCACTAGTATCTTATGAATCTTAGATTATGTTCGGCCAAAGTCATAACCTTATTAATACTAGTTAATTATTTAGTGATCTATTATTCACTAATCCCGATTAGTCTCTACTAACCAATTAACTTAATTAAAATAATTTAATCAAGTTGTTTTAGTGATCTAATCAATTTAACTATTAAATTATTAGTCCACTAATGGGTTTTAAAATTTAGAATTCAATGAACGAACCAAATATCATTAAACCATTTAATCGATAAAAATGCATTATTTATTCCAAAAGTATGTGGTATTGTATACCGAGTGCAGACCATATTACCATCCATTTGGAATCGACTATGGAATTTACGTCTGGGTTTCCATTCGATATACCAAGGAAAATAATATACTCATAAGGTCCATTTGTTTCTAAAACTTGAATTCGTAATTTTTAAACCTTTAAACCAATTAATCTTATTAATCTGTTTGAATGCATTTCATATTCTTATTTAACTTTTAAATTACATATTATCATATTTTATGACTAGAATATCATACATGTCTACATGTTGTGACATGTGAAAATACAAGAGTAGGCACCATAGGCTATATGACATGTTAATAAACAATTTAAAACATACATATATACCCAGGATGGGTGTCGTGATGCCAAAGAGTGGGTGTCCTGACGCCCACAAACCAGTAAGCAAAATAATGCCAGTTTTCAGGGTCGAGGCAGTAGCCTCAGGTTGCTCTCGCATGCGTTTTACGTCACGATGCACAAAAGGTTGCGTCGCGACGCAACCCAGTTTCCAAGGCTAGAAATTGCAAAAACATACATATTTCAAATTGCGTTGACCGGACTCTTATTTTTTTATACTAATCTAATTAGTACAATAAATCCAAGGCATCTCTTGGTCTTCAAATCATGTTCCATGGAGTGTTGTTGAGTTCTTCCCGGAATTTCTCCGTTATAAGTCCTTCGCGGCATCGGCTCCTCCAAGTTACAAATAGGGTTACATAATGGACTTATTAAAAAGGAAATAAACTTACAACACTTGAAAGAATATGACCTTATGGTCTTACATTTCCAATGCTAAAAACAAGAGCCGGAAAAATTAACGATCAACGCAATACATTCATCACATGAATCAAAAGTAAACATTCATCACATGAACATTAAAACCAACTCTTGGATCAACCACTCAATCTTCCGAACTATGACCTGAAACCAACAAACCGAAGTGTGGGCTTCACTCACAAAGATTAAAACTCTAAACAATTTAGAGAATTAAGATGTCACAATAGTGCTTGGCTTTTGGAATTTCAAACATTCTCACAACACTTGTGAATGTTTGAACTTCTTTTCTCTTTTCTTTCTTTGCTCTTGTGTGAATGAATGCAAAAATGTTAACCTTAGAAGTGAGAGCAATTGTAGAGATTATATTCTCTTACACAAGCCAACTAACCTTGACAATGACTTTGTCATTAAGCATCTAAGCTTTCTTTCAATAGCAAACACATAAATGTGGAGGTCATACCAAAGCATAAAAATAGATTAGCTAATGACAAAACTATTAGGAGTATACATGCCACTTAATAGACATAATAAGTTCAAGAGCATGGCAAGCCATATGGCTTTGTCTCCAAGGTAAATAAAAATCAATATCTTAATAATGATTAAATTACCTTCAGTTATGTTGTAGTAATTATCTCATAATTATTACTAACTTGATTATCTCATAATCAAAGAATTCTAGAAAATACTAAGTTAAACTAATTTAACATAGTTTTCATTTGTGACAATAAATATTATTAATCTCATTAATAATATATAAATATAATGTGAGCATATTATTAGACAATCTAATTATATTAGGTTTTCTACAGTTAATCGAGCTAGCACGGGGACCAAATGGACCTACGGTTCCGAGCTCTAATAATTCCGAAATATTAATTAAACTCTTTAATCAAATATTACGAATTATTAACTCCGCGTTATTCCACTAAAAACTCAAAGTTGAATTCCCGTTACCGTAGATGGATAAAATAATCCGAACAACTTCGGTGTCCATCGATATAGTCATTACATATGGATATAACCCTTCACGAATATCTCATAAATAGAGTCGATTCAAAAGCCCATTAAACCCCTCTAAATATTTTATCTCTTAAGCACCATTGATTCTATAATGAACAATTAATTCATAATAATTATGACTTTATATTCGAAATGGGAAAGTTGAGTGCTCAAATTGTTCAAGTCTTGAATCAACTCTTAAGAAAATATTCTTCTGCTTCTCATAAGAATTAGTGAATTCCATATATATATATATATAACATTCCCAGCTACACACCAAACCATATCCCTAAAATACGTAGTTACTGGCCAGGAATGCAACACCAGCCTCACCATAGTAAATCAAAGGACATAGCCTGTCATGCAGGAGTTCGAGTATACTCAGGATTAAGCTCGAATCCATATATGACCATCTATTAGATAAAATGAATTTGTTCGGTTAATAGCTATTAAAAGAAATTCATATTTATCTGAGTCCATTCCTATATGATGTCATCATACAAGGTGTATTCATTCCCATGTCACTACATGAACGATCCCGGATCAAGGTCTTCATACAAGTATAGAATGGATCGTAGCTATAGATAAACCATAAACAAAGTATCATCTTTTTTTCCTCTCTATGGACTATTTAGATTACTAACTCCAGACTTAAATCCTCTTGTGCATAAAAAATACACTAAGTCTGAAGATACAAGAGTAATCAAGGTAAACAAGACAATTGGAAAATATATGATATAAATCAAACAACTTTAATAAAATGAATAATGCATTTATTATTATTACAATAATCAATTCTGTTTACAATACATGAAGCTCTAGGACATAAATCCCAATAGTTTTTAGGTCGGTACAGAGTGTGTGATACTTTACCCGTTACACTTGTCGTTTTTATTTGAATTTTATGAAACGTGGTATAGGACAGCATTACCAATGTGTAACATCCCGCCTAGGCCAGCCTAGGCCAGGATGCTACCGGCAGGAGACAGGCTAAACCCACCTCCATAAGCCTCTGATTCTAACGAAATTTCGGCATGATGTATTCGTAACATCATGCAACCTGGCCTGTAGCCAGCATCCATATACAGCAGGAACATACAATCTCGGCCTCAGGCCGGTAACTCAACATCAATGCATTCATCAACAAGGCCTCAGGCCTGGACTCAATGACCAAAATATAAACCACTTGGCCTCCGGCCAGAACTCAAAATGAAACTATACCATTACATGACTTATACAAATGATATGCAAATACAAAAACCATACAAAGGGCCGTGAGGACCCATAACTCGACCCAGGACTCTCTTGACTGCAATTGGGGTGATCCACCGTCTTCAAAGTCTTCACCGAGCATCTACTGGTTCCATATGACAGCTACTGACCTGTAAAACTACAAATTGTGGTGGTGTGAGTCATAATGACTCAGTAAGTAACTATGCTCCTAGATTAAACATACAAACATCATACAAGGTTTATTTCTTAATACATTGATGACTTAAATTGTCTATGTAGTCTCACGTAATTCTCAAATCTAAGCTAACTGCAAAACTCTCATTCAAGTTTAGATGATACCACTTATTTCAAGATTTCTGTTCTAACTCACACACCCTTACATCTTGTTTCATACTTAAACTTTGAACATCTATACTATGATCATTTAGCTCTATAAATCCATCTATTGTACCAAGATTCATTACGTATCCACTACGTTACTTTAATATCTTTCCACTTTTCTATATATTTACTTTGTATCTAGTTCTGGCCTTTAATTTAAAACCTCTTATTCTTACTTTCTTTGAAATATCATCAAGTCGGTTGTATTAAAATATTATCTCTGTCAGATACTTAACCTACTATCACTGATCATGCATACATACACATGTAATCATTTCAACATGTTATTTCCTTCAAATATTTATCACACATTAAACATTCACAAGGAGAATCTCTCATATAGCCCTACATCTCATACCAACATCATCAACAAATACATATAAACATAATGATGATACCATGTATCAATGTTAGCTATATGCATCTAAATGTACTCATGCTATAATGCATTATCATCAACTATATGCATCTTAAATAACTTACTAGAATACATGATTTATATGCACTAATTGCAAATCATACTTTACTCAACATGCTATGTCTTTAGAAGATTCTCTTTGAAAACTCTTTCTGAAAAACTATTATCTAAAAGTTTCTTTGCTGAAAACTTTACTTTACTTTCTCTTTCTGGAAAACTGAATCTGAAGACTTAAAACTACACTTGAAAACTGAGATCTGTATCTAAAGAAAACTGACAGCTGTATCTTGAAATTGTAAACTGTATCTTAAAACTGAAAACTGTAATCTGAAAAACTGTTTCTAAACTCTGTTTCTGAAAACCGTATACTGTAATCTGGTTTCTGAAATCTAGGCACTGAAAATCTGAAAACTGTGTACTGAAAATCTAAAACTGAAAACTGCTATGCACCCAGGACCATCACTCAACTGGGTGTACTCGATACCCAGGACCATCACTCAACTGGGCATCACTAGAACTGGTGGTACCCTACGTCCAGGACCAATACTCAACTGGCAACATAGAGCTCTACACCCAGGACCATAACTCAACTGCAGTGTATCCACCCAGCTCTGAAATCAGGATTTCGGGACCCTGTAGCCCCTAGTCCTGCTCGAGGATCTGAGAGCGTCCCCTCAGTCCTCCACATGTGCACATGCTACTATATCTGTCAATTCCAAAATATCCGTCAATTCCGAACTGTATCTCAAGTTACATACTGGGGTGAGGTTTTACCTCATGCCCCGAAAACCACGTAAAACTGCTGATAAATTTTTGAAACGTAAATCGAATCTCAAAACTGTAAAAAAACTTTTCCGAAATACTTTTCTTTCAAAAGCATCTACAACTTTTCTTTAAAACACTTTGAATTTCAAAAACATTGTTAACTGCAACTCAATCTCTGAAAATCTTAACACACACACACATATGCACATGCATATATGCAATTCTCATGCTCCTCTCTACTCTAGCCATGACTCCATCCATAATGATCTTACAAACTATATGCTCAAATATCAACAGAATGCTTGCTCAAACTAAAACATGCTGAATTTTTCCTACATTCATACATATCTATATTTATGTATGCATGCACACATTCAAACCATCATAACTTAGATTACCTCTATAACTTACCTTGCCGGTGGCTCACAATCAATATATTGCATAATTTATATTCATACACATACAATCGAAGCTCTACTACTATATCAGACATCAAACGTATATGAGTTCCAATGTCTTAGTTCTTAATCTGATTTGCCATTTTCGAACTATCAACTTGTGCTCAAGAATCTCATGTCATAATCTTTTATATATTCTCATGCTATGCATATACTACTCATTTATGCTCTTTATCACTTTATATACTCGTATCCATACTCAGGTTGCTAATATTCCTATATAATGCATAAATCACAAACTTTCCTTCATAACACTAGTTCATATATGTTTGTCTCATTTATAACTTTAATCTCATTCCCTAGGGTGTAGTTTCTACAACCCCCAAACCCAAGTCTCATTTAATTATAATCATAATCATGACCTCATTTATATGCTATATATATATATATATATATATATATATATATATATATACTAGTTTATACCTACGTATGTATCTCTTTACTTCTACATGCTCATGCTTATCTTTACTCATATATATACTTGTAACTGCTTGTTTTCATCTACATGTGTATATAGATACACCTACTACTTTCTTTTACACTCATACTTATATATACAGGTTTCATACATATAACTATATACGACTTTGTTATATTACTAATTTTGAGCAACGTTAGATTTCTTAAGTATTCGCAGCATGAGTTACTTACCTGGCTTCGCGGACACTCCTAACCTGGATCCGATCTGTCAAAACAATAATAACACAGGGTCAGAACTGTTGGGGTTGGTGCTCAGAGCGCCAATCCGGACCGTATTTATGTCTGACTCATGAATACGAAATCCCCTTATTCCATAATATTACTTATTTATGGTTGCACCTCTTGTTTTTATATACGTATTCGATCTGATTACGATTAGATTGAAACTAAATGTGGTTTAGTGATATGTATATATTAGACAAAGGCCCGATAATATATAATGCAGTACACAGTTACAAAGTTAGTTTGTAATTGACATTGGGAAGTGTCACTGCTATATGTATATTATCAAACATAGTTCCTGGTCAAGATTTGCTAACACGGGTCAGTTAGTCAAATCCGTTGAGACCAGTACATGTCGTATATCGAGACTTGGTCCGATGGTTTATCCCAATGAACCATGAGTCTATGGAGACTCGTATAGACGTGTAGGTGTTTATAGTGGATAAACACTGAACGGCTCACCGAAGATTCTTAATGGATGGTACACCAACGTCAATAAGAATATTCTCGGGTTGAGTAGCATAGTGGTCCTTCGACTTGAGACACCACTGTGGATGTATGAGACATCCTCCACACTTAGATGGCAGTCACGTCACCGATCTATTTAGATCAGACCTCCGTCTGTTCGTTGGGTGTGGATCAATCCTCAGGATATCCTGTGTGTGTCAAGATAGGATCCGTTAGTTCTGTGTACAGAGCATAGGTAGTCCATATATAATTAGCAGTCTGTTAAATTTGTGGCCACAATATACATCGGAAGTAAGTTTCGAGTGTTATTTAAAGATTGTTAATTGATACGTCGACGAGATAATACCTATAGAGATTTGACGTTCACATCTATATCTCTGGGATTATCTGGATACCTGTGACGGAGGGATTATACGTATGCAATGACCTCGACCTGTATGATTCAGCTAGTTTATCCGTGATCGTCATAATCTACGGGTGGATAGATTATGGACACGAAATTAGATTTCGTGACGGATATACCTGAATCTAGAGAGTCTCAATAATGAAACATACTCGTAGAGCACTAGAGCAACATTTATGAATAATGATGATTATTTATAAATCGTTTAATCGTTAAACGAAAAATACATGCTAACGGGCCGAACCGTCATTTCCTAATTAATGTGTATTTGTATTTAATATATGATATTATTAAATACACATTAATAAATAGTCAAATAAAGGTATTTGACATATATCATTAATATATGTATTTGAGATATTTAAAGTAAATATAATACATATATTTGATATATTTATATTTAATTAATTATTTAATTATTTAATTGTTAAATGATTAATATAATTAAAATATAAATATATCACCAAATGATAAAGTTAGGAAGTGATTATAAGTTGCAATTGTTGACTTATACATTAAAGGAAAAGGTTGTCAAATTGATTTTGACTTCTTAAGATATTTGTTCAAAATTGTTTGAAAAATGAAAATATCTTTTTCCTTTAATTTTATCTAAATTCGGCCATACACTTTATAAATATAAGAGTTATATTTTTTCTATGTTGCCATTGTTGACTTTGTTAGAAATATCATTAAAGTGTTTTTTGATATTTTGACAAGTTGGTAACATGAAATTCAAATGAAATTGAAATGAATATTTCTTGTCTTTGTCCTTCACAAATTCGGCCAAGGCTTTATTTGGAACAAGTATATATTATTTTTCATTTCATTTGGATCTTAACCTAATACACTTTAACCAAAAACTCCATTAAAGGAAGGCAAAGAATGCTAGAGAAAAAAGAAAGAAAAATCAAGAAAAGCTTGGAAAATAGTAAGTATTTCCAACCTTCCATTAGAGAGTAATTTGTTCCTCTTGTTGTGGGCAACATCTTGTGATGTTATTGAGTTTTTCTATTCTTATTCTTTGTGTTTTTGATGGATAAAAGTTTGGTGAAAGTGTTGAGCATGTATAATGGAGAAAGCTTGTGACTAGTGTAGTTATAAGTATTCTTTTATGGTTTTGGAAACCTTGTTGCTAATCTAGAGTTGTTGACCCACTCTTAGATGACCTATATTTGATCTTGAGTTGTTTCATTGTTGAGACTTTGATTGGATGGAAGAAACATGATTGAAGTATTGGATTTAACCAATTTGGTCTAATTTGTCCAATTTGATGAAATTGAAAAATTAGGGTTCATGACCAATTCCAAATTTGGGGCTTTTCATATATGTTGTGTATTTGGATGTGTATATGATGCATATAAAGTTTCATGTTCATTGGATTACATCTTGATGTGTTTTGATGCATGAAATGACAAAGTGCACAAATTGGAACCTAATGGGTGCATTCAGCCAAACTTGGAATTTGTGGATTTATGTTGCCCTTGGTGTTTTGATGTTTTGAACATGCTAAGTTCATCTTAGAAATGATTTAGAATCATTCAAAATTGATTAGATCAATTTCGGACTAAAATGGATAAAATACCAAGTGTAAGGGCAATTCGGTAAATTCACTTAAATATGATTTATTGAATTTATTTTCATAATTTGATTATTGGAATATTAAATAAATATGTTTATTTAATTAATCCAAGAAAAAGTTTTGAAATCGGAAAATACGATTTTCCACCGCTTCCGCTGCGTTACCGGATATTCCCCCTAAAAACCCTTACAAGAACCGCTATTTGCGGAACTTTCAACTCATCTAAAACAACTACGGGTTTCCCCGGAACACCCGAATCATCTTTGATACTATAGTCTAAGCTTCATTACTCTAATACATGCTTACATGCTATTCTAAATTAGCTAGATGGGTCATATTCTCATTTTACGCGTTTGCGGCAAAACTTGCGGAAAAGTTTCCGCAAACGCAACGGAAGGGTCTCGAACCCTCCGAACTAATCCATAATTACCTAATTACCCTCGTAATACCATATTTACATCATAACTATGTTTACGATCATCTACGCTCAATCGCGCGAGAAACTCCGTTTTACCGAAATCTCGATAACTCTACCGGATCGGTCATATCTCATCCGATTCCTCCCGGATTCTACCACATTTATCATTTTAACATATTAAATCATATTCAGTTCATATCAAGGCAATTCGCTAAACTACGGAACTACCGGAAACATCCGAATATAAATCGATACACTTGAAATATCAAATTTTGAACGGAAAGTCGTACCGAAATTCTGAGGCCATATCCGGACTCCCAACGGCCATACGAACGCGCTGGTGTCGACGGAATTCTGATCGGAGCTACTGTTCACCGACGCTTTTCTCCTCGTTTTGCGTGATTCCGGCCGTTGTTCGGCGAAATCAATCGCACACACTCGTAGTACTCGTCGAGAGCTTCGATTTGGCGGGTGGCACGGCTCGTGAAACGAACAGACGAGCCGGAACCAACTCACCCACTTCACGCCACTGTCACCATCTTTTCTTGTCGTCGCCGGCGCTATACGGCCGATCGCCGGCCACCATGACACTCCCCATCGCCGGACGGTCATGACTCCACCGGTTCGCCGGCCTGACGCCGGCCAGAGGCTCGCCGACGAGCTGCTGCACGAAGGGGCGACGGGGGGGGGGGGGGGTCGAGAGGATGATTTGTTTTTGGTTTGCCACTTTTGCAAATTTGAGAAACCTTAAGGCTTTATATACTAGGCTGGAAAATATCGATTTGGTCCCTGCGAATTTACTAATCAGTCCCTATTCTGGAACCTTCTGGAATATTGCAATTTTCGGAGCCCTTCTAACCCGATTATCGAAAAGTACTCAACACGAAAGTTGTTCGTCTCGGAAAATCGAGTCCGATGGTTCAAGAATCAACTCGATCGGAGTTCGTTCGCTCATTTTGTGACCAAAACTGTAAACTTTACGCGTTTTACGAAAATCGCGTATCTGACTTTTGATCCCACGCGTTTTCCAACGCGACAAAAATTAACTCATATAGCATCACTTAAACTCTTATTCTTCCTCATCATCATGCTCCGAGACTAAAACATCCGTCCAGGAATCTTCTAGAACGTTCCGAAAATCTGGGATGTTACACAATGTTTGTGGATGGGCGAAGGTTGAAAATCTTCCCTCGGTCTTTCTTAATTGTGATTATAATGGCTCAGGACTATATTTATTCCGCCGATTCCATGTTATTGAATGGCACAATGAGGGAACATTCTCTTGTGGCCAAGTGATTATAATGGCTCGAGGATGCATTCGTTCCGCCTAGGATATGTTATTGTATGGCACAGTGAGAGATCATTCCCTTGATGACAGATTTTTGGTGGCTCGAGGTTGGATTACATCCCTCCAAGGCACTGATTATTGTATGGCATGAGGAGAGATCATTCCCTTGTGGCCAGATTTTTGTTGGCTTGGGGTTAGGTTACGTCCCATCAACGCCCTTATTATTATATGGATCAATGAGGGTTGATTCCCTTGTGGCCAAGTGCTAAAAGTGTTAAGAGCTTAAAAACTAGTGATAGAGAGAGAAAGTTGGTCGGTTATTTGACCAAGTGAAAGAATAGTCACTAGCTAGTTTAAGACCCAAGGTGTTATATATTATATGTTAACACACTACCCCACTTGTAGCTCGGGTTGATCTTGACCCCGAACAGTAATATAATACCCTCATTTACTCCCGTGGACATAGGTTAAAGTCACTCTCCGCCAAAATACATAAATCATTGTCTTGTGATTTATATGTCTGCTTGCTAAGTTTGTTTTGGTTCCCTACTAACCAAATAAATTCACTGTTGAGAGAGGTTTGTCCAAGAGGTTGATTTCCCAAATTGATCATGGTATTATAAACAGCCGTCAACACATAGGTATTATAAACAGAATATATATAAATATGAAAAACATTATAGACTGTACTTTCTTTATGCTGATAATTGATAGTAATCATGAGATAATTCAGTCTACCAACAAAGTGTTGACCAGCAAATTTGACATGAAAGATTTAGGAGTAGCTGATGTGATCCTAGGAATTAAGATTTCCAGAACATCAGAGGAATACATATTATCTCGGGCTCATTATGTTGAGAAAATACTTGAGAAATATAATAAAGGAGATCTAAACGTAGTTAGAACTCATGTGAACCTAACTCTTCATTTGTCAAAGAATACTGGTTCGAGCGTATCACAATTAAAGTATTTGAGAATCATCAGAAGTCTGATGTATCTCACAAATTACACACGACTAGATATCGCTTAAGCTGTAAACAGGCTTAATAGATATACAAGTAATCCAGCACATAACCACTGGAAAGCTATAGTAAGAGTTTTGAGATATCTGAGGGACATTTCAAAATATAATATGTATTATACGAGATATTCGACTATCCTCAAAGTGTTGGAGTTTCTACGGCCCCAAGGATCGATTATAAAGCATAAAACATGTGTGAATACAACGAGGGAGTTGCAGAATACTCACATCGATCGGTTGAGCGACGCGGCAACGAACAAAAATTGATTTCTATCCTATGTACTGCTCACGGCAGTGAGCTGCTGGTTCCTCCAAGAATCGACCATTGTTGGTCCTTCGTCAAGCTCCAAGCTTCGCGAAATGATTCCAAGCTCATGGGTGGACTTCCCTATCACCTTCGCATGTCTCTCGGAGTGTTAGCTCTCTTGATTTTTGCCACAAAAATCAAACACTTTGCTTCTTTTTTTCTTCATGGCTCTCGACAGTGGGCTGCCAAAACCAGTAGAAAATTGGCCCTCCATGGGCGTGAAAGAGAGAGAGGGAGAGGAGAGAAGAGAGAGTTGTGTAATGGTTGGATTTTGTGTATCAAATACACTTAAATGAATTTCAAATTCATTTACCACACATTTGGCTTTACAAAAGTCAAACCATTAAAGCCCACAACCACTATATCAATCAATCAATGAATAGTGACTGGCGTCAATCACTCAAAGTGAAAGACATATATCACTTGATTGACGGATGATGTGACGCTAGATGCTACTAGCGATTTGACGCTTGATTTGACTTGCATGCCGCACTCGAATTCGAAATGCGAATGCGCTCGCAAACAATCCCGGGCTCGGGTTCGCTAATTCCAAATTAACGAATTTTTTGTTGCGACGTAATTAAATCTAATTTAATTAAATAATCATGCCTAGCATAATTACTATTCACGTCGCTAACGAATTAATTCTAAATTATTTCATTCGCCCGAATCAAAATCTAATTTCAATTCCGCGTCGAAATCCAATTTCGTTTAATATATCGAATATATTAATTTATCGATTAATTCCAAATTAATCATTTTCTCTCTTTAATTGATATTTTATCCTAGATAAAATATCTCCGCAATTAATCCCAGATTAATTTTCTCTCTCATTTAATTAATCCCAGATTAATTAAAAGTGCGAGTCATACGTCATCGGTGAATCTTCGGGAAGCGACCCATGAGATCCCCGGATATGTTGGCAGTAAATTCGGTCGTCGGACTATCCGAACACGTAAGTACCTAGTATTGTACCGATTTACAAGACAAGGTTGGCTTCTAGCAAAGCGCCATGCCTACCCAATTCTCCAGAAATATCCTTACAGGAATATAAGGATCTATATCAGGCGTAGTATACGTAGTAATGCGTATTTCCATCCAGTATCAGATGATCACATGCAAGGCCTGGGGCTGGTACAATGTCTGCCCCATACGAAGCATATATCGGATTACGAGCAACTAGTCTCTTTAATATCGGATAATCATGACCAAGTCATATTATCCCGACGGTTGTAAACTTTTTAGAGAACCAGTTCTGTATCCCTATGCGATCATCATCTCCATAGGACTGGAGTGATACTTCTGTCTCGACATCACACCTAACACACTACGATTCTCAATATACCCAGCAGAGGCGTACACAGAACCGGTTAAAGCCCTGGACGACCACAACCAAAGTATATTGATTGTCGCAAGCATTAGCGGTGCAAGTCTCAGGTTAAGACCAAATACACCTACCCTGATTTCGGACTTCCATAGACACATAGTCATACTACCAATGGAATTCCGAGGGGGTCTATCCAGAGCGAAGCTGTTTCCCATACCATCGGTGAAACACAACCTCCTATTACACTTGCATGAGTATCATATACCCAAATATATAAGAACTATGCCGTTATGCCCTTACAACGCGCACAAGTGTAATCCTAGTCTTTTACGCATTTATCGATGTCCAATCTCGATAATACTCTGACTAGGGATATTTAATGATCTATCCTTCGTGGATTGATATTGTCTCATATCATTCTCAATCCAGGAACAAATCATAAGGACCTCTTATCATTTATACATCTTGGTGATCTAATCACAAATGATAAGAGTGCAATCTCCTTTGTCACATAGTTAATTTGTACAACAACACCATGATCTGTACAAATAGTGACGCTATGGGTCATAATTGTCCAACAATCTCCCACTTGGCCTATAGCCAGTCACTCGAGTGCCTAACACCCGAACTATGTACGGTTGGCTCAAACTGCTGAGAAAAGGCTTTCGTCAGCGGATTTGCATGATTATCATCTGATGCGATTTATTCGATCATTACATCGCCACGATGTATGACCCGAACGAATCAGATGAATATCGAAGTATGTATATGGATCGTTGATGAGACCATTAATTCTTTAGCATGTGATGTAGCCTAGCTCAGCTGCTAACAGAACTATATCTAATCTAATTAGATTTATTATCGACCCAAATGGCTTCTATTGCTGCTTCAGTTGCAGCAATAACCCGCATTTGTTGTTTATTCGGTAACAGTATCTTGCTTGGAAGATTTCCAGCTCACTGTACCGTTATTCAAACTTTATAGTACCGTTTACGACTTATAGTCGTTTTTATCGGTTTAGGAAACTTGCAATGGTGATCCCAGTCACTTCAGGTTTTCCTCATCCATAGTTTAAGACAACATCCTTAGATCTCTAAGATGCTAATGGATGTTCTTAATATCAATCCAGTGACTATCACTTGGATTGGCCTGTTTGTGAATCCATATGCTCAAAGCGTATGAGACACCAGGTCGCGTACATTTTTCAATGTACGATTTCTCGGAGAGTTTTATGAAAGCCAAGCTTTCACCGATTGTTATTATGGGAATATCATTTCCAATAAATGATGTATATTATCATTATTGTATATGACAGCCACTGTCAGTGCGCTCCTACTAACCCTCTTCTATATACACAAGAATCATTTCGTTTTGAATTAAATCATAAACCATTATGATTACATCAAAACGATAATTCCAAAAACCTAATGCTTGCTTCAATCCAAACATGGATCGAATAACCCACAAACCTTGTTTTCTAGTTTTGGTACGATAAAACCGACAGGATGTTGTAAACATCCTCCAAAAGGTTTTCGTTTAAGGAAAGCGATTTTCCCGTAAGACTGATATATTTCATAAATGAAATATGCAGCATCAGCAAGCATTATCCAAATGAATTTACCGTGGCAACAGGTAAAAGGTTGAATCGTAATCAACACAATGTTGATAACGATACCTTTCCGCTAAAACCCTAGCTTTATACGTTGGTATGTTGCCATCCATGTATGTCTTCCTTGAAGACTTATAAGTACCAATAGGCACAATGCCTTGCGGTACATCAACTAGTGTCCAAACTAAGTTGATATACATGGAATCCATTTCGGATGTCATGACACTTTGTCATAAAAGGGAGTCGATACCTTGTATCACTTCCTCATACGTAATCAGTTGGTATACCTCAAAAGATTGACATCTTTACGAGGTGAGATCAGAAACTCATACCCCAGGTTGTTTTCTGATTCTCTCCGACGTACGCGGTTCTTGTGTATTCGAAGATTATTGGTATAGTTTCATCATTGATGAACTATTTGTGTTCCATTAGGATTCGGTGCCTGGAACAGTATTACTCTGATTTTCATCGAGTTTTACTATCCTCCCACTTACCACTGCATATCGGTATTCCTCTTAGGAAAACCGCATGGCGAGCAACAATTACATTGTTCTCTAGTGAGTTGTATAAGTACTATACTTCGGTATCCCTAGGATAACCTACAATTGGCACTTATCCAATTTGGGTTTTAGTTTGGTATCATCCAAACGTATGCCTAGCATACCCAAATCTTCAGGAATGAGAAACTCAGTTTCTTTCCTATTCATATCTAATATGAAGTCTGTCAAACAGATTTTATGGAACCTTATTCAAAATAAGTTCTGCACTGTTTAAAGCTTATCCGTTGAAGGAAATGGTAGCTCAAAGCGACTCATGATTAGCCTTATCATGTCTAACATAATTCGGTTAGTCACTGTTCGGACACATCGTCAAATTGACGTGTTCTGGGAGGAGTCCTCTTTGAAAGAATACTATACTCTTTCAAGTATATTAGAAACTTATTGCTTAAGTATTTTCCATTACGGTCTAACCGTGACGGTATAATACTTTAGCCGGTCTGTTTGTCTACTTCATGTAGAAACTTTAAAAGTTTCCGATTTGTGTTTCAAAAGAAACACATAACCATAACGCGATGCCACATCCGTAAAGGTCACGAAATATTCATATCCACATCTAGCCTAGCTAGACATGGGCCCACTTGCTTCACTATGAACTAGGGCTAACAGATCGGTGGCATTTACACTTTTACCAAGTAAAGGTGTTATAGGCACTTTGCCCAATAAACTGGATTCGTAGACTTTATTTGAATGGAATCAAATCAGTCCTAGTACCCACTCTTCGAAAGTGTGGATATACGAGTCTTGTTTGATTGTGTCCCAGACAACAATGCCACAACAGTTTCTTCTGATCAAATCAGTTTGAGCTATTTGTTTGTCATGTTATATGTTTGAGATTTATTTATATTCAAAATATAAATTCTGTTATTCACATCTAATGTGTTTATCTCAATATCATCTTTATATAATAAAACACTTTAGTGTTCTAGAATATAAAGGTAACTCCGCAACGGATTAAACACTGACATAGAGATAATGTATCTAGTCAAACTAGTTACATTATAACAGTATCCTAATTTAAGTACAAACCCGAAGGTAGTTCCTAAACTTAGGTATCTACGGTTAAAACAGCGACTTTCGTCCCGTTTCCAATTCGCAGATTAATCTCTATTGAAGTTAGTATCCTGTTCATAACAGATTCTGAACATCAATACATATATTTTATGTATCACACTAAGTATCTAAAATCCAATTTTAATACTAGTAGTGAACATAATATGACAAACATATTTGAAGTCGGAGCCTTACTCGTCTTCAATTCCTTCATGTCTGCCTTGTCCAAACGGCAGTCACGCTTCCGCGATCCCGTTTGCCACATTTAGGCAGACATTTTGGGATATGTCCTTTATCTTCCCAGAAGATTATAATGATTTTGCCTTTGCCCATTTTCCACATTCCAGAAGCCTTTGGCCAAGCCTTGGGTTTCTGGAATATCGAAGTAAGGTGCGACTTGCGCTACTTGCCTTATTGCAAATTTTGACTTTATCTCCTTGAGAATGACCATTAACTCTCCAAGAGTTATTATCGCAAATTATTACTTCTAAAATCTAAGTTTAGATTTATGAAGATCCTTCAATTTCAATATCATACTTTAAGGATCTAATCCTTAGTTCTGATTAAGAAATTAAGGAGTCTACTTGACAAGTTTAATGGATTAAGCACTTAAGTTATCATCACATAATTCTTCCAAAGATTATGCTCTACTATTTGCTTAACTCCGGGCTTAGGCCTAATATGTTATTTTATCAAATAAAGTAACTTATTAGTTTCCAGGACCATCCTGAAAATCTATTCCCAATTTGAAAAATTAAACCATTTAAATACATTTTCCCTAGGATTATGTTTTAAATGTCAATCTTTCGATTTTATCTTGATTTTAATAGTCCAACTATTTAATCAATGATATTTGGTACTATTTATTATAATGATTATAATAGTCCAACTATTTAATCAACTATAAATTATTTGTTTGAATATAGTCCAACTAATAAATAAAACAACAATTTAAATATTAGTCCAACTAACATTTAATTATATATGACGAATGATATTTGTTTGAGCGTGTATGGCAAGTAATTAAACGAATATTGTAAATTCAATTCTTGTCTCCCACTATTTTTCGGTGAGCCTCTAACCCTCTATCGAGTACTCGGGAAACCGTGTTTCCTAGTGGGCTAGGATCCCATTAAATATCACACAATCTTGACTTTGGCCAACAAATTGTATGATAATTAACTAGGTAGATCTCTAAGATCAATTATCGATGTCCAATCTCGATAATACTCTGACTAGGGATATTTAATGATTTATCCTTCGTGGATTGATATTGTCTCATATCATTCTCAATCTAGGAACAAATCATAAGGACCTCCTATCATTTATATATCTTGGTGATCTAATCACAACTGATAAGAGTGCAATCTCCTTTGTCACATAGTTAATTTGTACAACAACACCATGATTTGTACAAATAGTGACGCTATGGGTCATAATTGTCCAACACAAGGGATAGAGTGATGCTAACTGAATATCTTATACAATGGATTCCAAATCCAATAGTGGATTTGTTTTCACACTTTGTGGTGCAGCATTGTCATGGAAATCCTTGAGGTAAATGTGTATTGCCCAGTCTACTATAGAGTGTAAGTTCATATTGTTATGGTTGGTGCTCTTAGCGCCAATTTCTTATGTATTTCCCTATAAATACTTTTGTATATATTTTATTAATGAATAAAATAGACAGTTTCTGTAATATAAATTCTTTTATTATATTGTAAAGACGTAAATGACCATAGAGTGATTGGTTATGATACAGTTGCAAAAGCATCGCGACTGACATTGAACGGTATAATAACAATATCATTCTTTAACTGTTCCTGGTCAAGGTTTACAATTACTTGGTCAGTAAGTAAACCCGTTGAGACCGATACGTGTCGTATATTGGAATGTTGGATTCTAATGGTTTCTCAATGAACTATTAGTCTTGGGATAATCATATAAACACGTATGTGTTTATATCGGATAAACATTAAACGACTCGCCGAAGATTCTTAATAGATGGTACACCAACGTCAATAAGAATCTTCTCGGGTTGAGTGAGCATAGTGATCCTCCGACTTGAGGTACCACTGTGGATATATGAGGTATCATCCACACTTTGATGGCAGTCACGTCACTGATCTATTTAGATCAGACCCCTGCCTGTTCGTTGGGTGTGGATTGATTCTCATGATATCCTGTGCGTTTCAAGATAGGATCCGTCAGTTTTGTGTACAGAGCATAGGTGTCCATTATGGAATTAACAATCTGTTAAATCCATGGGCCCGTGGTACACTGTAGAAATCAATTCTAAGTGTTATTTAAGAGATTGCTAATAGAATCATCGACGAGATTATACCTAAAGAGATTTGATGTTTATATCTATATCTCTGGGATAATCCGGATCCTGTGATGGAAGAATTATATGTATGTAGTGACCTCGACCTGTATGGTTTCGAGATTTTATCCGTGTTCGTCATAATTTACGGGTGGGTAGATTATACACACGAAATTGGATTTTGTGACGGATATGCCCGAACTTAGAGAGTCTCACTAATGAGATATACTTGTTGGGCACTAGGGAAACTTTTATAAACAATACTGATTATTTATAAGTCGTTTAACGGTTAAACGAATATACATGCTTTAGAGATCTTTTGGCCATTTATTAAATGTTGAATTGTGATATTTGACATTTATAATTAATATATGTATTTTGATTATTTAATGTAAATATAATACATATATTTGAGATATTTGTATTTAATTATTTATTTATTCAAATATCGAATAATTAAATTAATTAAATATTTAATATCTTAATCAGTTAATAAAGTAAGATAAATGACATGTTTTAATTGGATAAAATGGCCAATTATGATTTGTTTCATTTGGAATGATTTAATTGGATATATTTGGATAAATATCAAATTTTTGTATGTTTTATTACCACAAATATAATTAAATCAATTTCCAATTAATTAAAACAAAAGATTGAAAAATGTGGCTTGTATTTTTTTTTTCCTATTTTTGGTGATGGTTGGGAAATTATATAAGCCATTTTTTATTTTTTGATTCATCATTATTGAACCCTAAAAATCAAATACCAAAAGAAAGAGAGAGAGAAAGGAATAAAAAAAAAGGAAAACTTTGGAAATCAAGCATTCTTGTAAGTTTTTTCTTACTTTTCCTTTAATGAAAAATGTTTCCAGCATACTAAGCTTCAATATGTGTAGCCTAGTTTGTTCTCTACTCTTTTATGAATGTGCTTTGATGATTGGGAACTTGGATTGAAGATGGAAGCATGTATATTAATTTAGATTGCTTGAAATTGTTCTTTAAGCATTCTTTTTGCCATTTTGATGGCTAGTTGCCATTCTAGAGACTTTTAGCCACTCATGTTAGACCTAAAATTGTTCTTGAGCTATTTCATGATGGTGAGGCTTGATTGGTGTTGTGAGAATTTAATTAAAGTCTTGAATTTGATTAATTTGATGTTAATTTGTGAAATTATTAAAATTAGGGTTTTGAACCTTCAAAAAATTTGGGGCTTTTCATATATGTGATGATTTTTAATGTATATATGATGTATATTAAATTTGGGAATTTTTGGATTTGATCTTGGCATGTTTTGAACAAAAAGGACCAAATTATAAATTCTTGAAAATTGAGGGACCATTCGGCAATTAGAGGAAAATTTGTTCCTTTGAATTGAAAACTGTATTTTCATGTATTAGACATGAATAAATCATTTTGGAATTGATTTGAAATCAATTAGAATTGTATTTAACAATTTTGGACTAAAATGATTACAATACAAAGTTTTGGGGCAAAATGGTAAATTATGAAAAATCTGATTTTTTGGTAAAAATTTCAGTTTTTAAGTATTGAGTAATTGAAATAAATTAGTTTATTTTAATTACCCAAGAAAAATAATTGAAATCGAAAAATTCTGATTTTCCGCGATCTGCTGCGTTTACCCGAATTACCACCCGAAACCCCAACACATATCATTAGAGAAAACAGCGGACGAAACTGAGTGACTTCGAAATTTCTTCGAGGATATTCAAATTGGCCAAAACCAGTGTCAACTATAGGCATACATTGTGATAATCAATCGGCTATTGGGAGTGCCCAAAATACAATATATAATGGTAAGTCTTGACACATACATCGAATACACAATATCATAAGGCAACTGCTCTCAAGCGACATAATTTTGTTAGATTGTGTCAATTCGAAGGAAAACCTTGCAGATCTACTTACTAAAGGTTTACCTAGAGAGCAAGTTGAAAAGTATCGAGGGGAATGGCTTGAAGCCTATAAATTAAGATTTGTCACTGTGAAAACCCAACCTAACTGACTGGAGATCCCAAGATCTAGGTTCAAAATTGACAACCGAAACTTTTTGCAATTCAAAACAAGCATTGTAAAGTTCTATACTATTTCTCATTCTTATAATGACTGTCAAAGTTAGGATAAACAAAGGCTTTTAATGATCACTATATTATAAGAAGATTCCTAATAGAGGTAAAGACCTAATACATCTTTATAGTAGATTACTTATTTCAAGTAAGAAGTGAGGCCGCTTCCATGAGAATTTTGAAGGCTGGATTCCCTAAAGTACTTGATGTTGAAGTGCCACAGAAGAGCTGGAGTATACCAGAATGGAAAGTGGTGCGCAATATTTGGAAGGCCACCTGGAGATTGATCTTCGCTATATATGATTATTTGTTGCATTATAATATTATGTAAATATAGAATTAGTCAAGATAAGTTTGGAAAGTAGAATAAGGCAGATTGTTGCCTTCCTACGCATGACTTCTCTATATATTGGTATGTCTCCTGTAAGCAATGTACACGAGAATGATTTATTCCATTAAATAAATTGGGAGGGAAGAGAGCTTCAATGGGAGAGTTGTGTTCTGTATCTTTTACTCTGCTAAATTAACATGGTATCAGCGCCCAAGGTCAATCCTGGGAGGTAACAAAGAAAGCTCTCTTTTTCGTGTCTTCTCCTTCTTAGCAGTTTTTTTTTCTCTTAAAACCAAAAATCTCTTCACCAATACAATGTCTGGAGTAACTTCAGACAGTACCCAAAAAACCTCAGAAGTAGAAGTTGTAGCAAATACCGATGCACTTCTGGAAAAATTAACCCAACTCGTCACCATGCAACAAAATCAGATCATGTCCCTACAAAAACCACAAAATAATACCCTACCACCTGCTGCAACGGTAGTAGAGACACCCATACATCCAAATCCAATTTCCATAAGGTTGAATGACACAAACTATACCCTTTGGTCCCAAGCAGTGCTGATGTATGTGAAAGGCCGTGATAAAATGAAACACGTCAGTGCCAATCCTCATCCACCACCATCGACTGATTCACTGTTTTTAAAATGGGATATTGATGATGCTGTAGTAAAGGGATGGTTAATCAATTCTCTAGACCAAAAACTACAGAGCACATTTATTCAGTATCCAACCGCAAAAGAAGTATGGGATGCAGTCGCCACTACATTCTATGATGGAAATGACAAGGCTCGGGTATATAATCTGAACAAGAGCGTAACTCGGCTCAAACAGTCGGGTAGAACCATAGAAGAGTACTATCATGAGCTGCAAGGGTTATGGCGTGAGATTGACTATCGTCGTCCTAATTATATGATTCATGAGAAGATATCACCAAATTCAATGAGTTTATTCAAGAAACTCGGGTCTATACATTCCTAGATGGCCTCGATGACCGACTCGACAATGTGAGAGCTGTAGTCTTACAGATAACATCCTTCCCTTCAGTAGAAAAAGCATACGCGATAGTCAGGAGAGAGACTTCACGATAAGGGGTTATGTTAAAGGGAGAGGAAGGAATCGGCATCTCCATTGCCATGGTGTCATAGGGATACAAAAACTTTGAGGTAAATTCTGTTTCAAACAAGTATTTGTCTAAACATGAAAAGGGAAAATTAAAATGCAGTCATTGTGGTGGAACGGGACATTTAAAATAAGGTTGTTTCAAAATAATTGGATACCTTGATTGGTACCAAGAGAAGCGGATGAAACAGCAAGGGGAGAAAATGAAGGGAAAGGCAAACTGGACCGCAACTAACCAGGAGACTGCATCCACCTCTGGTTCGGGTCAGGTACACCTGATTTGGGCAAAAAATTCAGGTACTACAAGATTTGCTTTGCCGACTGAAACAACAGGTAAACAAATGGGTCAAGGTATGTACTCATCCGTTGGTAATAACTTAAATAATTGGGTTATTGATTCTGGAGCAACTGATCACATGACATTTTCCAAAACTGATCTGATAAATTTGAGAAAACCTATACGAGATGAGATACTAAATGCAAATGGAATGGAATACCCAGTAGAAAACACATGAGATGTGTGTCTGTCAGAAGCTCTTAGTCTTAAAAATACACTATTGGTTCCTTCTTTATCTACTAAGCTTCTTTATGTTGGACAGTTAACCGAGGAATTGAATTGCGTGGTTCTCATGTTTCCTAATTATTGTGTATTCCAGGATATCCTCACGAAGGAGATCATTGGTCATGGTATTAAGAAAGGTCGTTTGTATCATTTAGAAGAATTGAAAATTGGAAAGACAAATGTAGCAATCGGGGGCTCAAGTTCAGAAGCACAAATTTGGACCTGGCATCGGCGGTTAGGGCACCCTTCCCTTTAGCTATATGAGAAAATTGTTACCCTCTTTTTTTTTCTGACTTTGATAGTTCTATGTTTTCTTGTGAAACTTGCATAAAAGCAAAGAGTCACTATGCTTCGTACCCAACTAGTATTACTAAAAGTACTGCTCCTTTTGATTCAATTCACTCTGATATTTGGGGACCATCCCCGATAATCTCAATTTGTGGGTATAGATGGTTTGTCTTGTTTATCGATGAATGTACTCGAATGACTTGGGTATATTTATTAAAGGAGAAAAGTGAAGTATCTGGGGTCTTTAAAAGTTTTATAATATGATACATAACCAATTTGACAAAGGAATTAAATTTTTTAGAAGTGATAATGGGGGTGAGTTTGTGAATGGTGTTCTTAAAGATTTCTTCATTGAAAAAGGAATAATTCATGAAACCACATGTGTTGGAACACCACAGCAGAATGAAGTAGCTGAGCGAAAAAATAGACGCATTCTTGAAACAACGAGGGCTTTGTTGTTTGAATATACAGTACCACAAGTTTTTTGGGATAGTGCTGTTAGTATGGCTGTATATGTCGTTAACCGGTTACCCACAAAAGTGAATAATTTTCAAACCCCCCTAAAAACTATTGAAACATTTGTCTCAATACCTTCTGTTCAAAGCTTACCTCCAAAGATATTCGGATGTGTTGCTTTTGTCCATATTCCAAAACACCAACGATCAAAAATAGAGCCCTATGCAACCAAGTGTGTGTCACTAGGGATTAACTTACATAAAAAAGGGGTACAAATGCTATGACCCAATAGAAAAAAAATGGTATGTTACCATGGACGTGACTTTTATTGAAACCAAACCTTTTTTCTCTACATATTCACCTCAATGGGAGAGTGTAACTGCGAGCGAATACTCTGAGAAAGTTGTACAAATTTTACACTGCCCTTATCCACAATATGGGTCAGAACTACCACAATCTGGGTCAGAACTAGTCAGTTCAAAACCACTCGGATCAGAGTCACTCGGGTCAGAGCCGCACGGGTCGGAACTACTCAGGACAGTGCCACTTTGGTCAGAGATTCGTGGGTATGAAGAGATTCGTGGGTTGAAGAACAACACCCAGACCTGCTCGGGTATAATCCGAGTATGCAGCAAAGGCAGCAAAGGGTGTTTAGGAGAGGTGACGATAGACGTGTTTGGGTAAACACAACTAAAGAAATGATACAAACGGACCAAATACCACAAGAGTCTGGATCTCCTTAGGAACATCCACAGGTAAGTACCTCTAACTATACTCTACCTCCACGAAAGAATAGGGGAAAACCGCCAAACGGTATGTTCCAGAAGATGAAATGAGTGTTGCTAAATACCCGATTGCAAACTATGTCAGCACCAAGAATTTGACCCAACCTTTGAGAAATTTTAGTGAAAAAAATGATGTCTTTAGAAATGCCAAAAAATATTGAGGAAACAAAAAAGGATAAAAATTGGGTGCATGCCATGGACGTAGAAATGGAAGCCTTAAATAAAAATGGTACCTGGTCCCTAGTAGAGTTACCAAGAGGAAAGAGAACAATTGGGTGTAAATGGGTGCATACAATAAAGTTTGGTGCTAATGGTGAAATTGAAAGGTATAAATCAAGATTAGTTGCGAAAGGATTCACACAAACTTATGGTATTTACTTTTAAGAAACCTTCTCTCCGGTTGCTAAACTCAATACTATTAGAGTTTTATTATCTCTTGCTGCAAATTTAGACTGGCCTTTGCGTCAATTTGATGTAAAAAATGCCTTTTTACATGGAGACCTACATGAAGAAATCTACATGGATCCTCATCCCGGGTACATAAACACGAGATCAAAACCAGTAGTTTACCGATTGCATAAGGCATTGTATGGCCTAAAACAGTCACCTCGAGCATGGTTTGGTCGATTCTGTAATGCTATGAAAAATTATGAGTTTGAACAGAGTGATTCTGATCATACTCTTTTCTTTAAAGGAAGACATGAGAAACTAACTGTTTTGATTATATATGTGGATGACATGATCATTACAGGTAATGATAAGGACGAAATGAAAAGGCTTGAAGAAAGACTTTCAAAGGAGTTTGAAATGAAGAGCTTATGAGGCCTCGAATACTTTCTTGGAATTGAAGTGATGAGGTCAAAGCAAGTCATTACTCTCTCTCAAAGGAAATACATTCTTGATCTACTATGAGAGGTTGGGATGCTTGACTGTAAGCCAGTAGACACACCAGTGATCCAAAATCTCAAGTTGGAAGAGAATCCAAATCAAGCACCAGTGAATAAAGAGAGATATCAAAGGTTAGTGGGGAAAATTATATATCTATCACACACTAGACCAGACATTGCTTATGCAGTAAGTTTGGTAAGTCAGTTTATGCATAACCCAAGCGAAGAACACATGGAGGCTATCATAAGAATAATAAGGTATCTAAAGGGAGCTCCAGGGAAAGGAATTCAATTCCTAAAGAACGGACATTTAGATGTTATGGGATATACAGATGCTGATTGGGCTGGGGATGTTACAGGAGATCAACATCTGGATACTTTACATTCGTAGGAGGGAACTTAGTTACTTGGAGAAGCAAAAAGCAAAAAAATGTTGCCCTGTCCAGTGCTGAGTCCGAATTAAAAGGAGTAGTTAATGGGATTTGTGAGCTTATGTGGCTCAGGAAACTAATGTTGGAACTTGGTTTTCCTCCGACAAAGGAGATGGATTTGTTCTGTGACAATAAAGCAGCAATATATATCTCTCATAACCCAGTTCAACATGATCAGACCAAGCATGTTGGGGTTAACAAACACTATATTCGTGAAAATATTGAAGCAAGGATAATCCGGCTAATACATGTGAAGTCGGAAGAACAGCTTGCTGACATTCTCACCAAGACAACCTCAAGCAAGACATTCTATGGCATACTGAGCAAGTTGGCCATGACAGATTCGTACATACCAACTTGAGGGGGAGTGTTGAAGTGCCAAAGAAGAGCTGGAGTATACCAGGAAGGAAAGTGGTGCGCAATATTTGGAAGGTCACCTGGAGATTGATCTTTGCTATATATGATTATTTGTTGCATTATAATATTATGTAAATATAGAATTAGTCAAGATAAGTTTGGAAAGTAGAATAAGGCAGATTGTTGCCTTCCTACGCATGACTTCTCTATATATTGGTATGTCTCCTGTAAGCAATGTACACAAGAATGATTTATTCCATTAAATAAATTGGGAGGGAATGGAGCTTCAATGGGAGAGTTGTGTTCTGTATCTTTTACTCTGCTAAATTAACACTTGATGAAGTCAGGACCGATGTTCATGTTCGAATTGAACACAACTGTAGAAGGGGAAATGGTTGAAGTGAAGTTGTGTGATGGCTATGGACTTAGTTTATAGTAACGACAGAACATTTCAAGACTATGGGTCACTAGTTTTCCATGTAAATCCGATAGTTATTCACTATGAAAGGTTTAAGGGAAAGCTACGTATTCTGATCCAGTTTCATTTCAAGGAAACTCTCTTAAGTGTCTGCATTAATATTTAGAGAATTGTGGAGGATTGTAGAAAATTCTCTAAAATGTTTATAATTGTAGAAAGACATATCCCTTAAGAAGTGCCTTATGGGAAATATACAAATTGAATGGACATATCATCTAAGAATAAAATAAAATAAGTCTAGAGTTCAAAGGGCATTATGAAGAGGTGTAACTTTTAGAAGGATTATACCCTTAAATTAAATGATGTCCACAAAGGCACTTATCCATGCCTATAAAAAGGGGTCTTTTGGTTCATTTTCATTAATTTCAAATTAATCACATACTTACATACTTAGAAAGTTGAAGTTTAGAGTTTGAGAGCTTCCACCATTATTTCAAGTTCAAGTTTAAGTTCTTGAAGAAAGGAGTGCTCCTTCTACAAGAAGTAACGAAGTTATCCTAGGAGAACGTTAACCACAAGAAATCCGTAGAGTACTGAGGCGGGCCTAATAAATTCTTAATGATAGATGAATCTCGACTTGGTTTAAGTTTCTTCGTTTTCTTCAATATTTTTCAGGTTTTTCTAAGTCTTTATCTTTATGTTTTATTTTCATTTTTGCATGATAGAATATTGATGTTTTTGACTAAATAATGCTTGTTAAAAATGATTTATAACGCATCCGCCCAACATTTTATTCATATACTCTAAATATATAAAAAAAAAAAAATGTGTTTTTAGATAAAATAGATTTTTAACATGTTTTGTAAAGGAGCAAGACGCAAATCCTGTAACAATGTATAGGATTGTGACCAGCTATCCTATCAGAATTTCATGCCTAGAAGATGCAATTTCATCTGCACTCAGCCTAAATCGATTACCAATGCTTCTTTGAAACCTTGCTAGAATAAGTTGTGTATCAGCATGGTGACGATAATGATATTTCTATTTTGAAAGAATACGCACATTATTTTACAATCTAGTTGCCTTGTATTCGCCATATATATTATTTTTATTTTTATTTATCAACTTATTAGTTTTATTTTGTCCATTATATTATGTCATATAAAATAAATATTTACTAATAAAATACATTAAGGTGTAATTGTCAATAACTTTATTAAATAAAGTAAAAGTATTTATTATTAAGTTATTAAATTTTCATATTTCTATTAATATTTTTATATTAAAAAATAAAAGAAATTATCCAAAAATATCAAATATCCAAAAAGGTAAAACTGTAATATAAATTTAATTTTTAAGGTCCGGAGAATAATGGGTTAGTTAAGGGAAATTGGCCCTAGTAGCAAGCCTAATTGGACTTCTCTGGAACATGCCTCCAGCAAATTGGTAAGCCTAATTGTTCATAAAGCCATTATTCAATCAACTTGAATAGAATTTGTTGATGGTGTTTTCAGGCGCTACAACATTTAAGACAATACGACAAGGGCAAAAGGGTAATTCCCTGACTGGATGAGATCATGTAACCGACCCGACCACAGCATGTGAAGACCGACCACTTTGGTCAGGATGACCGATCACTATAAGGTCGGCAGAAACACTATCAGCACAAAAGATTATCATGGCCGACCTCATGAAGACCGACCAGACAACGAGCCGTGTCCAAGACAACAGCACCCCATTCTTGTGGATAAGATAAGAAAGATATCCTACTCTCACAAGGAGAAGGAGTCAGAATCCAAAAGGGAATACGGAAGAAGAAGGCAATACCGGATCAGGAATCCCTACAAGAAGAGAAGATTGAGTTCAAATAGGATTTCTTATGCAAATAGGAGTCTGATTTCTGTATTATTATAAACAGGAGGGTAGAGCATGTGTAAAAGGACATCTAAAAATCATCACAAGAGTGAGGGATTAGAATCATCAAGTTTCAATTTGTAAAAGCAAAGAAGAGACCCGAGGAGTGTATTTGAGTAATAAAAAGTACCACCCTGTTCTTGTCCGTGGACGTAGGTCGGATCCCAAAATCCACCGAACCACGTTAAATATCCTTGCCCATTGGTGTGTTTTTCTGTCTTTTGCTAAATTTGCCTTTGGTCCCTCATAAACCAAACAAATTCACCGTTGAAGGAGGATTACCTCGGAGGTGATATTCCCATATTACCCTGAGACCAAAATCCGCCGTCAACAGTTGGCGCCGTCTGTGGGGAACTTCACAAAAAGCAGTTCACGTGATAAGACAAATGGCGGAGGGCGGAAATCACCAACCAGGAGGTCCGGCAATGGACTGGATGAAAAAAATGGAAGATAGCATGAGGTCTATGATGGATCGACTAGAAAGAATGGAAGGAGCAAACAACGAGAAAACTGAAACCGAGACCGGACAGAGGAGGAAGGAAAGAGAGGGAAAGAGGGAAAAGAGTAGTAGATGTAAGCGAAAACGAGGGACCCAGAAAGAGAGGCCCCTATGGGATAAGATCTGAAGTGGTAGGAAGAGAGCCACGATCAGAAGACACATGGGAAGAAGAAGAGGAGGAACAATCACCCGACCCCTCCTCCGACAGATTTTACAGCTCCGAGAGGGAAGATAGAAAGTACAATGAAGACGTACAGGAGACCCCCGGGCTTAAAGAACGCCACGCCCGGAACGACAGGCGAACATAAGGACACAAAAGGCGACACGGGGGCACAACCCGTGAAATAAAGTCTTGGCTGAGAAAAGAGATGACCAGATGGGGAGAAGGCCTCAAGACCGGCGCGGGAGACACCCAAGGCGAGGAAGAGGGGTCTCCCCTTACGGAAGAGATAAGGTCAGCACAGTTCCCGAAGCGATTTAACATGCCGACCATGGCACCATACAAAGGCCACTCCGACCCAAAATCCCACATCGAAAACTTTGTCCTCCTGATGGAAGTACAGGAGAGTAACGGGCGACGCCATATGCAAAGTATTTCCCTTAACTTTAGGTGGGCCCGCCATCCTATGGTATAGAAGTCTGGCCCCGGGGAGCATTCAGAGCTTCTCCCAACTTAAGAAGTCGTTTATCCGGCACTTCAAAGGAGCCTGCACCCCTAAAAAAACAATAGGAGAACTAAGGCTCATGAAACAAGGAGACGACGAAACACTGAAAAGCTTCATTGAAAGGTATCACAACACTGTACTCGAGGTCGGAAGGTACGAATCCCAAGAAGAAGCCCTGGAAAGTCTGAAAGGGGCCCTAAGAGTCGGGAAACTATGGACCCACCTGAGGATCCATGAGACACCAGACTACGCTACCGCACTGGAGATAGCCAGGAAGTACGTCCTACTAGAAAGTGAGGAAAAAGTATCCCGGAGAGGGACAACCGCCAGAGAAAGGGTGACAAGGAGAGAAGACCATCGGCGACCAGAAAGAGAATTCCGGAAGTTCAATCCAAGACCCAAAGAGTTCAAGCCAATGGCACAAAAGGATCAAGGAAAAGGGCCCGCAACTCAAGTAAACCATGTGGTCCGAGAGGAAGCGTATATTCCCCTAAGCAAGCCGCCAGGGGAAATCATCATGGAGATACGGGGAGAAAGGCCTCTTAATAAAGCCCGACCTCAGGAGGTTTCCCCCAGACAGAAAAAACAAAAGATCCTACTGCCTGCACCACAATCTAAAAGGGCACACAACCGATGAATGCAAGGACCTGCGGGAACAAATGGAGGACCTGGCCCGGAACGGGTACCTGAACAATTACATCGACCACGAGATCATGGCCGCCAGACAAAGGGCAAGGAATCGAGAGGTGAACGTCATCGCAGGAGGGGCAACGCTGGCTGGGGACTCTAACCGGTCGAGAAAGAATTACAGCCGAGCACGGGGGACAGAGGTGCTGAAAACAGAAAAAATCCCAAACCCACGAGGAAATCGGTCGACACCCATTATGTTCACCGATGAAGACGCTCAGGGGGTAAGTTTCCCCCATGACGACGCACTAATAATCAAAGCAACAATCGGCGGCACAGAAGTGGACAGAATCTTGGTGGACCCCGCGAGCGCAGTAGACATAATTTCCAAAGAAACTTTGGAGAGCCTGGGGGTAGAATACACAGCTCAACCGAGGACAGCACCCCCCTGTACGGTTTCGGGGGTTCAACGGTCGTCCCGCTGGGAAGAATTCAACTAGCAATGACGATCGGAGCCGCCCCCAAAACCCGAACAATCATGATAAACTTCACTGTAGTAGACTGCATGAGCAGTTATCAAGTCATTGTCGGCCGCCCCTTCATGATGAAAACCAAGGCCGCAATGTCCTGTTATTACTTGAAATTGAAGTTCCCCACACGGGGGAAGAGATCGGGATCATATGCGGAAGCCAGAAGATAGCCCGCAGCTGTTTTGCCACTTTCTCGCGAGAGACCCTCTGCGTGGAAAGAGGCACCAAGAAGAGACAGAGAGACGAGGACGACAAGAACACGAGGAAAGACCCTGCTCCTCGGCCCGATAAAGCTGCACGGCTCGGAGCACCCGAAGAATTAGAAGAAGTAAAACTATTCGGCCGGGCCAAAGAAAAGCATAAGAATAGGGGGAAGTCTAGACGAGGCCCTAAGAAAAGACTTGTTGGAATGTCTACAAGAGTACCCCGACGTTTTTGCATGGGGACACGATGACATGCCCGGAATCGACCCAAAATTCGTAAGCCATCGCTTAGCAGTGAACCCATTACACAAACCAGTAAAAAGAAGAGGAGAATATTCAACCAGGAGCGGTGCAGAGCAATAGCAACCGAGGTGGAAAAATTGCTGAAAGCCGGTTTCATCCGGGAAGTAAAATACCCAGAATGGGTGTCCAACGTAGTATTGGTGAAAAAATCTAACGGAAAGTGGAGAATGTGCGTAGATTTCACCGACCTCAACAAAGCATGTCCAAAAGACAGCTTTCCCCTCCCAAATATAGACCAACTGGTAGACACAACAGCCTGCCAAGGGCTGCTAAGCTTCATGGACGCTTTCTCGGGATACAATCAAGTCAAGATGCACCCTGCGGACGAGGAGAAGACCACCTTTATCACTGACCAAGGGTTGTACTGTTATAAAGTAATGCCTTTCGGATTGAAGAATGCAGGGGCGACTTTCCAGAGACTGGTGAACAAAATCTTCAAACCGCTCATCGGCACAACCATGCTGGTATATGTCGACGACATGATAACAATGTCCGGAGAACCAAGAGACCATGTGGCCGACCTGAAGAAAACTTTCGAACTCCTGAGGAAACACAGTTTAAAGCTCAATCCAGAGAAGTGTGCATTCGGGGTAGCCTCAGGAAAATTTTTGGGCTACATGGTGAGTTCACGAGGTATTGAAGCAAACCCGCAAAAGATACAAGCCGTGCTAGACCTGAAATCGCCCCGGACAGTTAAGGAAGTACAAAGCCTTACAGGAAGGATCGCCGCACTCAACCGGTTCATCTCGCGAGCAACCGACAAGTGCCATCCTTTCTTCAAAGTCATCAAAAAGCTCAAAAAGGGGTCGACTGGACCCTGAGTGCGAAGAAGCCTTCCAGCACCTAAAACAATACCTGGCACAGCCCCCTCTCCTAGCCAAACCCCTCCCAGGGGAGACACTGTATCTATACCTGGCCGTCTCAAAGCACGCAGTAAGCTCGGCACTGGTACAAGAGACCGACCATGTCCAGAAACCGGTTTACTACGTCAGTAAAGCCCTGCTGGACGCAGAAACTCGATACCCCATGCACGAACTCATTGCCCTATCCCTGATCACTGCGGCACGGAAGTTACGACCCTACTTTCAGGCCCATCCTATCAAGGTATACACGGATTATCCCCTGAGACAAATCTTGCAGAAACCAGAGGCCTCAGGGAGACTGATGAAGTGGTCAGTAGAAATAAGCGAGCACGACATCTCCTACCTCCCAAGAACAGCAATAAGAGGGCAGGCCTTAGCGGACTTCATAGCAGAACTCACGGAACCACAGGTCTTGGCCGTGGAGAAGAAGGTGGTGGAAATGTCTGTAGACGGATCCGCAAGTTCGCACGGCTACGGAGCAGGGGTAGCACTAAAAAGTGAAAAGGGAGAAGAAATACTGCTCGCCCTCAAATTCGCCTTCAAAACTACAAACAACGAAGCAGAGTACGAGGCAATACTGGCCGGACTAAGGCTATGTACGGTAGTAGGGGTCCACAACGTAGTGATCAGGAGTGATTCTCAGCTAGCAATACAACAGCTGAAAGGGGACTTTCAAGCCAGAGAACCAGCCATGGTAGCTTACCTGGCCGAAGTGAAGAAATGGGTGGAGAAAGTGGGAAACGTACTCTTCGAACAAGTCGGACGAGAAGACAACTGCGAAGCAGATTCCCTAGCCCGACTCGCCTCTTCAATGAGGACAGAAAACCCCAGGGTAATCCCTCTTATATACCTCCGAGAAAGAAGCATAGGGGAGACAGAGGTAGATGTACTAGAAGAAGAAGGCAAAGATTCATGGATGCAGCCGATCAGGAGATATCTGGAAACAGGAGAAACCCCTAAAGATAAAAAGGAGGAGGCCAGGAAGCTGAAGTTCAAGAGCACCAAGTTTTCCCTGATTGAAGGAGTACTCTACCGGAGAGGATACACCGTACCCCTCCTAAGATGCTTAGCACCAGAAGAAGCAGACTACGTGCTCAGGGAGATTCACGCAGGCATCTGCGGAAGCCACGCCGGGGGAAGATCAATCGCCTTCAAAGCCTTGAGGCAAGGGTTTTACTGGCCAACCATGCACCAGGATGGCGTGAGGATAGCACGGAAATGCGAAGGTTGCCAGAAAAATGCCAACCTCTACCATCAGCCGGCAGAGCAGCTGACCACCATATCCAGCCCCTGGCCCTTCGCACAGTGGGGGCTAGACATCATAGGGCCAATGCCGAAAGGGCGAGGCCAGGCAAAATATGCAATCGTGGCCATAGACTACTTTACCAAATGGGTAGAGGCAGAGCCTTGTCCACCATCTCGGAAAAGAAGGCCACAGAGTTCCTGAAAAGAAATATAATCTGTCGGTTCGGAATCCCCCAAGCAATCATCACCGACAACGGAAAGCAATTCGACAGCAGGGGATTCAGGAAACTTTGTGAAGACCTCCAGATAACTTTGAAATTCGCCTCGCCAGCCCATCCCAAGTCAAACGGGCAGGTTGAAGCCACCAATAAAACCATCAAGTCAAACCTGAAAGCTCGACTCGGATCAAGCAAAAGCCTATGGGTCGAGGAGCTACCGGAAGTACTGTGGGCACACCGGACGACCTTCAAGGATTCAACAGGAGAGACACCCTTCTCCCTATCATACGGATGTGAGGCCGTCATCCCAGCAGAGATCGGAATATCAACCCACAGGGTCCGCCACTTTGAGAACGAGCGGAACGAAGGACTTATCAAAAACCACCTCGACCTGATCGAAGAAAGAAGAGAACAGTCAGCAGTAAGAGCAGCAATCTACCAACAGAGAATGGCCCGCTTCTACAATAGGAGAGTTCGGACCCGCTCCTTTCTAACAGGCGATCTAGTGCTAAGAAAAGTGACTCTGAACACCCGACGACCAGAAGAAGGGTCGTTAGGTGCCAAGTGGGAAGGACCCTACAAAATCACCGAGGTAGTAAGACCAGGGGCCTACATCCTAGAACATCTGGACGGCACGAGGTTGAAGAAACCATGGAACGCCGAAATGTTAAGAAAGTACTTCCCGTAAAAATCAACTTTCCTTTCTTCTATTTTCTTTTTTGCAGAAACCGGGCAAAACAACGAATCGGAACAACTGTTGTAAAGAGGGCAGCACGCCCCCAAGCATGAATAAAAATTCATTTTCTGGCAAAATCCTTTGAAAGCGAAAACAACCACCACTGGGACTATCCAAAAAACTTCGGCTCGGGGCTGGATTTCGTTCCGCCGAGGCCACTGAGATAAACAGACTCGGGTCGGGCGATGTCCCACCGAGTCTGCCTTTGGACTGGGGACGTAACATTTCCCCAGGACCAAGTGATTCTTACAGCTCGGGGTCGGGCGATGTCCCACCGAGTCTGTCCTTTGGACTGGAGACGTAACATTCCCCCAGGACCAAGTGATTCTTACAGCTCGGGGTTGGGCGATGTCCCACCGAGTCTGCCCTTTGGACTGGGGACGTAACATTCCCCCAGGACCAAGTGATTCTTACAGCTCGGGGTCGGGCGATGTCCCACCGAGTCTGTCTTTGGACTGGGGACGTAACATTCCCCGAGGACCAAGTGATTCTTACAGCTCGGGGTCGGGCGATGTCCCACCGAGTCTATCTTGGACTGGGGACGTAACATTCCCCCAGGACCAAGTGATTCTTACAGCTCGGGTCGGGCGATGTCCCACCGAGTCTGCCATTTAGACTGGGGACGTAACATTCCCCCAGGACCAAGTGATTCTTACAGCTCGGGGTCGGGCGATGTCCCACCGAGTCTGCCCTTTGGACTGGGGACGTAACATTCCCCCAGGACCAAGTGATTCTTACAGCTCGGGGTCGGGCGATGTCCCACCGAGTCTGCCCTTTGGACTGGGGACGTAACATTCCCCCAGGACCAAGTGATTCTTACAGCTCGGGGTCGGGCGATGTCCCACCGAGACTGTCTTTGGACTGGGGACGTAACATTCCCCCATGACCAAGTGATTCTGACAGCTCGGGGTCGGGCGATGTCCCACCAAGTCTGTCTTTGGACTGGGGACGTAACATTCCCCCAGGACCAAGTGATTCTCACAGCTCGGGGTCGGGCGATATCCCACCGAGTCTGTCTTTGGACTGGGGACGTAACATTCCCCCAGGACCAAGTGATTCTTACAGCTCGGGGTCGGGCGATGTCCCACCGAGTCTGCCTTTGGACTGGGGACGTAACATTCCCCCAGGACCAAGTGATTCTTACAGCTCGGGGTCGGGCGATGTCCCACCGAGTCTGTCTTTGGACTGGGGACGTAACATTCCCCCAGAACCCAAGTCTTTCACTCAGCTCGGGGTCGGGTTACGTCCCACCGAGTCAAGCTCCTTTGGTTTGGGGAGGTAACATTCCCCCAGAGCCAAGTACCTCACTCAGCTCGGGGTCGGGTTACGTCCCACCGAGTCAAGCTCCTTTGGTTTGGGGAGGTAACATTCCCCCAGAGCCAAGTACCTCACTCAACTCGGGTCGGGACACGAGTCAACCCTTTGGACTGGGGACATAACATTCCCCCAGGTCCAAAATTCCTTTGTCAGCACGGGGCCCAGTTATACCCCCTCCGCCTCATGTTAAACCCCGAAAGGTCCCGGAAAATTCAAGCGAACAAAAAAAAAAAAAAAAAAAGGCATAAAAAGAAAAAGATATGTATACATGTATATGCCTAAATATATATGAGTCAAAACAAATTGTGATGTTATTACAAAAAAAAGATAAGTGTACATAGGGCCCCGGTAGGGTTACCCTTTTCATTCAGCCCGCACAGGGGCAGGAATTTCTTCCTCAGATGGTTCAGGTGGCGGGAGAAGCGGCTCTGCATCAGGGACTGTGGCTTCAACCTCGACAGCAGGATAGACCTCTACTTCAGGGACGGGATGAGGGATCTCAGGGCAGTCCTCGCCGGTGGCCGGAACCTCAGGACGTTCTTCGTAAGAAGCCTCGGAAGCCGGAACAACCGAAATAGGGGCGGGATCCATCGCCTCCTCAGGTGGGGAAGGGAGCCACTTCCGAAACTCCTCCTCGGAGATATCCCCCTTGTAATAGCTGATGGCCGCATGAATGGGGTCCATGTTCAGACTTGGCAGCACCATCGGAATTAAATCAGCACAATCACCAACTCCCTCAAGGCGGATAGCCTCCTTCTCGGCCTCAAGCTCACTCTCCCTCTTCTCAAGCTCGATCTCTCTCTCCTCGAGATCGACCTCTCTCTCCTCAAGCTCGGTCTTTTTCCTCTCAAGACTATCTCGGGCCCGTGCAACCTCCTCGTCTTTGTTCTTCAAATTGGCCTCAGCAATTGCTACCTTCCCCTTCATAACGCCAATCTCAGATTGGGCAACCTTCAGGTCCTCCCTGGCATTATCAGCAAGCTTTCTTTCCAGCGCAGCGGCAGCCTTGAGAGCCTTGTTTGCTTTGAAATTCTCAACAGCGGTCGCCTCATGATTCTTAATCACCTCCTCCCGGTCAGCAAGTTTTACCTCCACTTCGGAGAGACGGTTTTGAAGCCTCTGGGCCTGACCACCCTCGGACAACAAAGTCAGAAGAAGACCCTTATTCTTGGCCATGAGGTAGTTGGCCTGCACACAAAAAAGGAGAAGGGAGTCAATACATAAAATAAAAAGGACCAAAGACCCAAAAACCGAGAAGGGAAGTGAAAAAATACCTTCGCCATCTGAGAACTCATCTCAGTCACAACACCTTCGGGAGATACATCTCATACCTCGAAACCTCCCCCGGGGGAATCACCTCGGCCAATTCATTGAAAGCCGGCACTAAGTGTGAGGTAGCCTCCCGGATGCTTTCTCCCAAGTCATCCACCCCGAGGACCACAGGGCCCTTCCGTTTTTTGGAGGAGCCTTCAGAGGACTTCCTCCCCCTACGGACGTCCTTCCTCTTAACCTCGGGTTGGATTTCAAACGATATAACCTCTTCACTTCTTCCAAGCAACGTACACCCAAACCTGCCCGATGCCAAACCACATATATGCCGGCCAGAATCCTCCAACTATTTAAACTTAATTGGCAAGGGGCAATCTCCATCTCAGCAAGCATCCAAGCAAAATACCGTTGCATCGGCAGCCGTAGCCCACACTCAAAGAAGGCAGGAAGAAGTGCCACCGAGCCCTCATCAGGTTGGCTGGCACGATCCATAGGGCCGGGAACGTCAAGGGCGATGTCTATCGGAATATTATACCGCTGACGGAGAAGGGCGAGATCATCCTCGGTTATCTTAGAGGGACGATTCATATCCAGAGCCGACGACCCAAGTTCTCCAGGTTCTGGGTCCTTCCGAGGAATCCTCTGACGATAGGAGTCTTCTTCAATCTCAGAGGGAGTAGGGGTAGTGTCAAGGTCTTCTACACTAGGTGCCCCTGAGCCCGAAGAGAGCTCTTCAGTAGGGGGAGTTGAAATTTTGGCAGGTCTTTCGGAGGAAGAACTATTGTCGGACATCCCTGACACCCAGAAAAACAGAAAAGGGAGGAGAATCAGTCTATGAGGAGCTACCCACGGTTTCCGTGCTAAACTAGATAGGGAGTCTCTAAAAGTGCCATAAAGCAAGACCCAGCAAAACCACAAGTCTCTCCCTAAGCAAAATAAACAAACAGAATCACAGCATACAAAAGAGGAGAGGTCGCTCAGAAGACTTACTTATTCTTCTCAAAAAGCAGGAGGTTATACGGTGCGGCGATGCCCGTTCCTTATGTGCACAGCGAAGAAAAAGAAGAAGACCACGGTTGAGCTTCGAGAGCACGGAGTTGGACGGACCACAGAAAGGTTTTTGGAAGAAAATGAGAAATTGCCAAAAAGAAAAAAATAGAAACAGTGAAAGCCTCGCTTTCTTATAGTCATGACTGGGACGCTCATCACCATCGGTTTTGGCGGGAACCCGTCGGATGTTCGACAAGTGTCGAACTTAGAAGAAACCCTAAAGTTGATTTGATGGGCATTTAAGCGGACGTGACTGTTGCGTGTCTCGAGACAAGGCGCTGGAAAAGAGACAACAAAGCGTGTCTCGACCTCATATCAACCTCCAAAACAGAGCAAAACTATTATATAGTTCCCGGCACCAACTAGCACACTCGTTGGAACCGAGAACTAGGGGACAGATGTTGATGGTGTTTTCAGGCGCTACAATATTTAAGACAGTACGACAAGGGCAAAAGGGTAATTCCCTGACTGGATGAGATCATGTAACCGACCCGACCACAGCATGTGAAGACCGACCACTTTGGTCAGGATGACCGATCACTATAAGGTCGGCAGAAACACTATCAGCACAAAAGATTATCATGGCCGACCTCATGAAGACCGACCAGACAACGAGCCGTGTCCAAGACAACAGCACCCCATTCTTGTGGATAAGATAAGAAAGATATCCTACTCTCACAAGGAGAAGGAGTCAGAATCCAAAAGGGAATACGGAAGAAGAAGGCAATACCGGATCAGGAATCCCTACAAGAAGAGAAGATTGAGTTCAAATAGGATTTCTTATGCAAATAGGAGTCTGATTTCTGTATTATTATAAATAAGAGGGTAGAGCATGTGTAAAAGGACATCTAAAAATCATCAAAAGAGTGAGGGATTAGAATCATCAAGCTTCAATTTGTAAAAGCAAAGAAGAGACCCGAGAGTGTATTTGAGTAATAAAAAGTACCACCATGTTCTTGTCCGTGGACGTAGGTCGGATCCCAAAATCCACCGAACCACGTTAAATATCCTTGCCCATTGGTGTGTTTTTCTGTCTTTTGCTAAATTTGCCTTTGGTCCCTCATAAACCAAACAAAGTCACCGTTGAAGGAGGATTACCTCGGAGGTGATATTCCCATATTACCCTGAGACCAAAATCCGCCGTCAACAGAATTCTTCCAACATTGTGAGCTCTAGAAGAAATTCTGTTGACGGCTGATTTTGGTTCTCGGGGCAATATGGGAATATTACCCCCGAGATAATCCTCCCTCAATAGTGAATTTGTTTGGTTATGGGGGACCAAAAGTAAACTTAGCAAAAGACAGATAAATACGCCAATCGACAAAGAGTTTTAACGTAGTTCGCGGATCAGATCCGACCTACGTCCACGGGCACAAAACGAGTGATACTTTTATTACTGAGATATGCTTCTCTGATATCTCTTGTGTTTACAAGCTTCATCGTAGTGATCTTGATATTCATTCTTATTCTCATCACACATATTTTCCCCTCCTATTTATAATAATAGAGAAATCAGATTCCTTCTAGCATAAGGATTCCCAGTTTGAAACAATCTCATTTTCCCACAAGGATTCCTAATCAAATCTACATTTACTTCTTTTTATCCTATTAGGACACTGACTCATCACTTTAACCCATGAAAGTAGGATAACTTATCCCTTTCCCCGTAGAAATAGGATGTTTTGTCTTTTGGAACATGCCTCGTCATATGGTCGGTCTTGACATGGTCGGTCATCATGGTCCTTCGAGCTGAGAATGCTGCTACCGATCTGATAATGCTCGGTCATCCGAACCCAAGTGGTCGGTCACCAATCATCATGTGCTCGGTCTCTTACTGTTGGCTTTATAGCACTTATGCGGTCGGGTCGGCATTTAATGATTTCGATCAAGAAGGGAATTACCATTTTACCCTTGTCGTGCTGCTTTAAATACCATAGTGCCTGAAAACACCATCAACATATGTCCCCTAGTTCTCGGTTCCAACGAGTATGCAAGTTGGTGCCGGGAACTATATAAAGATGGTGTGTTGATCGCCTTGCTGGTGGTCGCTCCAGAAATCACAGAGAAATTGCCTTCGCCATCAACTAAGTCTTCTGTTTCTATCTTCATATCCTTCGGTTATTGGAGATGCTGACCCTATTCAGAACGATTCTCCACCTCAAAGCAAATTGCTTACTTGGGTCGTTCCATCAGGAGATGAAGTTCCTCTTGTTGTCCAAACTAAAAATGACTCCTCCTCTATAATATCTGTACCAGAGATTTGGAGGTCCTGACCCCTGACTGATCCAATCTCGATTGTGAGGAGAAAATTTTGCCTATGAGCTAAAGATGATGTGCTCGGTGGCATGTGATCCTGTCTCGAGCTGTGAGAGATGCTCGGACCTTGGGGAATGTTACGTCCCCAGTCCGAAGGACTGACTCGGTGGGACGCAACCCGACCCCGAATGAAGAGAGGCACTTGGACCTGGGGAATGTTACGTCTCCAGTCCGAAGGGATGATTCGGTGGGATGTAACCCAACCTCGAGCTGAGAGAAACACGGCTCTGGGGGAATGTTATGTCCCCAGTCCAAAGAGACATACTCGGTGGGACGTAACCTGACCCCGAGAGAGAAAATGGCACCTGAACCTGGGGGAATGTTACGTCCTCAGTCCGAGGAGTTGACTCGGTGGGACGTAACCCGACCCCGAGCTGAAAAAAATATTTGGATCTGGGGGAATGTTACGTCCCCAGTCCGAAGGATAGACTCGGTGGGATGTAACCCGACCCCGAGCTGAGAGAAACATTTGGCTCCGGGGGAATGCTTTGTCCCCAACCAATGAGTATGACTCGGTGGGACGTAACCCGACCCCGAGTAGAATAACTGAGTGGCCTCGGCGGAACGACATCCAGCCCCGAGCCGCATATTCAAATGGCCTCGGCGGAATGAAATCCAGTCCCGAGACGATTAGCACAGTGGCATCGGCGGAACGAATCCAGCCCCGAGCCGAGTAACCAAGTGGCCTCTGCGGAACGAAGTCCATCCCCGAGCCAGTGGTATACAGAGGCTTCGGCGGAATGAAATCCAGCCCCGAGCCGAGTGATCATGGGGACTTGCTCAGAAGTGAAGTGAATCAACCTTTTAAAGTCCTACCGAATCTGGCACGGGCGTCCCATTGCCAGACCAGCGAAAAATAAAAACAAAACTTTGGAAAATAAAATTTAAAGGGTGGGGGTGACTTGGCACTTGTCCCTAAAAAAAACTTTTCACAAATGTAAATAACAGCACGGATGCCTCTAAACAGCGTCCTGTCCGAGGCCTCCAAAACACAATTCTGAACCTTTCAATTCAGCGTCCCGGCGAACCAGGATTTGGATCAAAGAGCGTTTAAAATGGTAAGGGCACATCCTATGTACGTTAGGTCACTATGGAGCCTGAGTATTGTGCGAGGGCTCCTCCTTACAATGTTGGAGCAGACACACGCCCCGGGGGCACAACACCTCCCCGTGCTACGCCTCTCTTGGATCCAAATGATGAATGGATCAAAGAGTGTCCGGGATACTAAGGGCACATTCCTCCTTAGGTCCGGTGCCACTGGAGCAAGCAATCGTCACGGGGGTATCGTCTCTCCCCGTGCTATGCTGTCTCACGGATCCATTACATCGGGTAAGTGAGGATCAGAGAGTGTTCGAAACATTAAGGGCACATTCCTCCTTATGTTCGGTAACACTGGAGCAAGCAATCGCCACGGGGGTATCATCCATACCCGTGCTATGCTTCTCACGGATCCTATGCATCGAGTATGTCCCTGAATATTCCGAGGACCCCGAGCTAAAAGAGACACTTGGTTCTAGGGGAATGTTCCATCCCAGGCCAAAAGCACGAATTGGTGGGACGTAACCCGACCCCGAGCCGAATAATCAAGTGGCCTCGGCGGAACGAAATCCAGCCCCAAGCCAAATAAACAAGTGGCCTCGGCGGAACGAAATCCATCCCCGAGCCGAATAAACAAGTGGCCTCGGCGGAAGGAAATCCATCGCCGAGCCGAAACAAACATCGATCTCGGTGGTACAAAAACAGACCCGAACCGGAAAGAAACATCGGTCTCGGCAGTACAAGAGCAGACCCGAGCCGGAAAGAGACATCGGTCTCGGCGGTCCAAGAGCAGACCCGAGTCGGAAAGAGACATCGGTCTCGGCGGTACAAGAGCAGACCCGAATCGGAAAGAAACATCGATCTCGGTGGTACAAGAGCAGACCCGAGCCGGAAAGAAACATCGGTCTCGGCGGTACAAGAGCAGACCATTTTTGGGATCCGTTGCCTTTCTTGCAACTCTACAAGGGTCACTACGAGCAGGGCTCTTCTTAATACATCATCTCTGCATCTCAGCATTCCACGCATCCGACCAGATGACTTCCGCTATCAACTTTGGTCGGCCTAAAAAACCGAATGGTCTATGTACTCACTGAGATAGCCTTTTTTCACCAAGTCTTTTACCTGCTCCCGCAGGTCTCTGCACCTATTCGTGGCATATCCCCTTACGTTATGGTAGATACAGTAAGCCCTACTATTTCCCTCCTCAATTGGGATTGGGAGCTTGAATCACTCACTTGGCTTCTTCATCTTCTCAACTGGGTCAAGGTGCCGATCATCGGCTGGTTTTGTCTCAGCACCTTTTATCTCAGGATTACCACCATCTATTTCTTTAGCCAAGGGCCGTTGCTTATCAACAGGCCCGGCTGCAGTAACAAGTTCCTCTGGAAGTTTGGTGGTCTCAACTGCAGTAGCGGGTTCCTCTGGGAGTTTGGTGGTCTCTAAAGTTTGACCACTATTATTCTTATTAATTTCCTTAAACTTCTGGGAATCTGATGACTTACTATTGATACGGAAATCCCTCTCCCTGCGGCTAGTCCAGAGTTCCAATTTTGAGCGTCCTCTCTTCGAGTCTTGTTGTTCGTCTTCTGAGGAAGCTTCTCCCTTCTATTTTCTGGAGGAGTTACGGTGAACTGGTTTCTCACTAACATGACCACTTCGGTCTTCTTGATTTCTCTTTAAAGCAACCGAACTGTTGTGATCAACTACAGATCCTCTAATTTTCCTTGAGCTTTTTTTATGTTTCTTCTCGTTCACTCTTACGTTATCAGAAGTATTGGCAGAACGATCACTACGAGGACCTGACCTTTCCTACCTTGATTTTCTCTCATTACTAAATTGATTTGCATTACCATCCTCACGAACCCTACGAGGTGGAAGACTTTCATCTTCAATTTTTTCCCTTCTCTTCAGTTGTTCACCAAGGATTTTAATAGGGCTTGATTTTCCTCCCTATCTCTCCTCATGTTTTCTTCCATCTTCTCCATCCAATCTGTAGTTGAACTCCCTGACGATCGGTGATTTCCGCCTTCTGCCATCGTCTTTTTCGTGAACTGATTTTTGTAGATTCCCCACAGACGGCGCCAACTGTTGACGGCTGATTTTGGTTCTCGGGGCAATATGGGAATATTACCCCCGAGATAATCCTCCCTCAATAGTGAATTTGTTTGGTTATGGGGGACTAAAAGCAAACTTAGCAAAAGACAGATAAATACGCCAATCGACAAAGAGTTTTAACGTAGTTCGGCGGATCAGATCCGACCTACGTCCACGGGCACAAAACGAGTGATACTTTTATTACTGAGATATGCTTCTCTGATATCTCTTGTGTTTACAAGCTTCATCGTAGTGATCTTGATATTCATTCTTATTCTCATCACACATATTTTCCCCTCCTATTTATAATAATAAAGAAATCAGATTCCTTCTAGCATAAGGATTCCCAGTTTGAAACAATCTCATTTTCCACAAGGATTCCTAATCAAATCTACATTTACTTCTTTTTATCCTATTAGGACACTGACTCATCACTTTACCCCATGAAAGTAGGATAACTTATCCCTTTCCCCGTAGAAATAGGATGTTTTGTCTTCTGGAACATGCCTCGTCATATGGTCGGTCTTGACATGGTCGGTCATCATGGTCCTTCGAGCTGAGAATGCTGCTACCGATCTGATAATGCTCGGTCATCCGAACCCAAGTGGTCGGTCACCAATCATCATGTGCTCGGTCTCTTACTGTTGGCTTTATAGCACTTATGCGGTCGGGTCGGCATTTAATGATTTCGATCAAGAAGGAATTACCATTTTATCCTTGTCGTGCTGCTTTAAATACCATAGTGCCTGAAAACACCATCAACAAATTCAATAATACCTGCTGTAGGGTTTGCTTAGTTTTATTTTTTATTTTTTAATCAAAAAATCTCAAATGCAAAAACAATTTTACAAATTCCGATTATAACATACAACTCGGAAATTAAAGTGTCACAGATTCATATCCAAGAAATACAATAGGTTAAAAATAAAAAATAAAAATTGTATACCTCATTTTTGAGTTTTAAATGGTTGGACAGGGAGTTTGAAACACATTAAAGGATGTATACAAATTATTGCAAAACTACAAAAATTTTGCAATAAGCTATTAAATGACAAGTTACAGAAAATAAATAACGTATACGTCACAATAATTAGTCCGGAAGCACAGCGGTGCAACAAGATTAGAGGGTTGTTCTGCCAAAGAATTATTAATTTATAAAAAATAAAAAAAAAATTAAATCTGCTAAAATTTAGATTTTTTCAATGTTAGCCTTTAAAATTAATATTTTTATTGTAAATGTGAGTGGTCCTTATATTTTAATAGTCTTTATATTCTATCTTGACTCTTTATATTTGTGACTTATGCCATATTACTTGGGGATAATAATCTCACCCTAATCTTACCCTATAAACAAAGAGCAATGATGAATACTAAAAAGTGTGCATTTATTAAAAGAAAAATTAATTATTTTACACTTTAGTTTCATTAATCCCCCTTAATTTAGTACATTTGTAAAATAATAATTAAATTTTTATCCTATATATTTTTATTGTGATTTTTATTTCTTATATAGATGAAATAATAACTTGAATGCATAAGTAGAAAAATGGATGTGACATTTGGATTTTGGAGGCCGGAAACTTGAAAGAGCGTTCTAACAGTGTACAATTTCTGAAATTCCAACTTTGCGCAAGTTTCGTATTTTGACCATAATATTTTACTCCGATATCGGATTGAGTCGATTTTAGTTTCAAATGAAAGAAGACTCAAATATCTACAATATTGCTGTTTACAAGAATTTCTAGTTCTTAGATTTTCAAGGTCGAAATTGGTGAAGACGTCAATGTGTGTTGCTTGTAATTTTAATTATTAGAAAAGAAAGTAAAAAAATAAAAAAAGTAAAAAAATAAAGTTGAAATAGGTGGATTGCGATAAATGTTTCCAAAATGATCAAAAAATCAAAAAGGTCAAAAAAGAAAAAGAAAAAAATAAATTAGTAAATATTTGTTATTTGTATTTGATTTGGAAAATTATAATTAATAATTGAGAGATAAGAACTTCTAGAGGGCTCACCTCTCATTTTCTTCATGCTTTCTTTCAAAGTTCTCTTGTAGAATTTGGGAGAGAATGTCTTGTGTGTTTTAATTTTTTTAAGCTTTCTTGTAATTTACTTTTCTTTCAGTAATAAAATTATGCATGTTTTTCTTCAAATCATGAGTAGCTAATTTCATCTTGATGGGGTAAAGAGTGAAACTCTTAATATGAGAATATAAATTAATATTATTTGTATTATAATATATAAATTGTAATCTGAATAAGTAATTTAAATCTGGATTAATTATTGACAAACTTTGTTACCGCCTGACCGGCGTAATCACACGCGTATAAAGCAAGCGCACGTATCATTCAAGTAGTATAAAAATATCGATCCCACGAGGACTTAATTCCTACTATTGTTACTAATTATTGAATCTATTTATTCACAAGTATCTAATTAAGAGAGAAGATAATGATTGTTTGATTGGTTGTTTGAATGTGGATTTGCTAAATAAAATAAATAAATAAATACACAAAATAAAATACTAAGGAAAATAAACAAAATACACAAATATCTAGGGTTGTGATTCCACACAATATAAATCATACCATATTGAGCACATAAAAGTAACTACAGAGCTTAATTAAGATATCTAGGTTGGTTTGACCCATCGATCCCAATTTTTAGACGAAATCATTGAGTTGACTTACCCATGAATCAAGCTGTGAATAAACCTTTACACACACATACTGTGAGTCTGGCTTAGATGATTTATTCAATGACTTAGATTTGAGTTACGTTGAGTACTTTGAAGGCTCTCTGGTTTCATTACTAAGCATTTTTTTAGAACAAAATTATGTGAAACTATTGGGACTATTTAATTTTTGTTTTTGCATAATTGTGTGATTGAATGACGTTTGTGGGTGTCGTCGCTGTAAGCCCTCACGAGACTATAACTCGTCCACTATGGACACCTAGTGATTTAAAGGCTTGTTGCATACGCTAAATGCAATCGTGATCCCTACGAAAGTGGCTTAGATAGTTTTTATTTATTTATTAGTTTTTTATTTTTACGCTTGAATTGTTAGGGACTAGCAATAAGCTGGTTGGGGGTTGTGATAAGTGCATGAAAATGTACTTTGAAACATCACTTATTCGGGTTTATTATTAAGTATTTAATAATATATCTTATATTTTATTCTATAATTTTATTTTTATATTAAATTAGAAAGTATTTATTATTTAAATTAATTTAATAATTTTTTATCTTTATTATTTTAGGAATTGAAAAGAGCCATCATCTTTGCGTGTGTTATGAAAAGAGACGTGGACAAATTGGAGCGTATATGCACGTAAAGGAAACAAGAAACAAATATAAAAACAAGAAGAACGAGGCAAGCCGTGAAAGAGAAGCTCACGTGGGGCCCTAGCTTGTTTTGGAAAGAATAAAGCAATGCAAGTAAAAGAAAGTGGGTGAATTAAAAGGGAAAAAGAGATGAAGACTTTGACCAAAACAAGGCTGCTGTGTGAAGAAACAATTTAAAAGGGCAAAAAAGGTGGGGCCGAGAGAGAAAGTAACAAAGTTGACCAAAAAAAGAAAGAATTAAAAAAGAAGGAAATCAAGAGAGAGACAAGTGGGCCCATGTACAAATCATATTAGGTTTCAAACTTTGTTTATTATAAAAACAAAGGCCATGCACGTGAATAAGGGGGAAGCAGCAGCGTGAAGCAGCTCAGCCTGCGCATAGAACAAGAACAAAAAGGCAGAGAGCTGCGCAAAATACATACAATAAAACAGAGGGCTGCCGAGAGTTTGAAAGAGAAGCAGTGGCCGAGAAAAGCAGCAGAATAATCCGAGAACCGGGACGCGGAGCAACGATAATTTAGAACGACATGTCTCTCCAATCCCAGGCTATCTTTATTTCTTTTATGGAGAACTAATCTCCTAGGTAAAGCTAGAGATTAACTCTTTTTTTTTTTTTTTTTTTATTTCTAATATTTATGTTATTGATTTTTGTATGAACTTAATCCGTTTAATATAATTGATGTTTATTGTTCTTTATTATTTTACGATTATTTAGCCCATAGATTGTGTTTTGTCAAATCCCATATAGATCAAGTCATGCTTCTTCTATGTGTGATTTGCGAACTCAGTTGTAACTGGTAAAAGTTATTTTGCGTGTTGGTCTTCTGCTGCTGTATTGCCTGGGGGTATATTGTCGACGTTAGATAACTCGTAACGATGACTTTTGTGTGCTGTTAACATAGAGAAAATAAGTTATCAATTACTTTAGAATTTAATATTCGTAGAATTGTATATTTTCCGGTTGTTGGTTTGGGATGTGAAACCCTCAACTGAGTAATAACGGGAATTAATAACTAAAAATAGGAGTTTGATGCAAGAGGGATTCCCGAAGCTTTGCTGTTTATCTCTACTGATTCTTTTATTATCTTTTCATTGCTTTATTTATCTTTACTTTAATTACAAATTCTATCATTTTGTTTATTTAAGTTTGTTGATGGTGTTTTTTAAGCACTATGATATTTAAGCAGTACGGCAGGGGTAAAAAGGTAACTCCCTTGTTGATCGAGATCATCAATACCGACCCGATCACATGAGTTAGGGGCCGAGCACTTTATGATCGGTAACCGAGCACTTGGGTTCATATGACCGGGCAATTATCAGATCGACAGCGGCATTCTCAGTTCAAATGACCATTATGACCGACCTCATGAAGACCGAGCACATGGCGAGGCGTGCTCAGGAAGATAATGCATCCTATTTTTACGGATAAGATGACAAGTTATCCTACCTTCATGGGGTAAACTAATAAGTCAGTGTCCTAGTAGGATAAAGGGAGTGAAGGTAGTTTTGACTAGAAATCCTTATGGGAAAAGGAAATTGCTTCAACTAGGAAATTCTTGTACAAATAGGAATATGATTTCTACATTATTATGAATAGGAGGGTAGAGTGTGCATAAGGGGAGGAGAATCAATATCAGAATCATCAAGATCAGACTTGTAAAACTCAAGAGATATCAGAGAAGCATATCTCAATAATAAAAGTATCGTTCTGTTTGTGTCCGTGGATGTAGGTTGGATCCAAATCCACCGAACCACGTTAAATCTCCTTGTTGATTGGCGCATTATCCATCTTCTGCTAAGTTTGCTTTTGGTTTCTCCCACAACCAAACAAATTCACTTTTGAAGGAGGATTGTCTCGGGAGTAATATTCCCATATTGCCCTGAGACCAAAATAAGCCGTCAACAGTTGGCGCCGTCTGTGGGGAATCCAACAAAAAGTGGCTCGCGTATTAAGACGATGGCAGAAGGTGGAAATCACCAGTCATTGGGGAGTTCAACAGCAGAATGGATGGAGAAGATGGAAGAAAATATGAGGAAAGATAGGGAGGAAAATCAAAACCTTCTGAAATCCATGATGGACAGACTAGAGAGGATGGAAGAGACAAATGATGAGAGACTAGAAGCCGAGACCATTCGGTTTTTGAGGTCGACCAAAGTTGATAGCGGAAGTCATCCGGTCGGATGCGTGGAATGCTGAGATGCAGAGAGGATGTATTAAGAAGAGCTTCACTTGTAGTGACCCTTGTAGAGTTGCAAGAAAGGCAACGGATCCCAAAAATATTAGTAAGACCTCTTCTGTCTTAGGCTGACATTTGATTATACTTGTTTGTTATGGCCCACACAATGGTTTTGATATTTGTTTTACGGCTCGGGTCTGCTCTTGTACCGCCGAGACCAATGTTTCTTTCCGGCTCGGGTCTGGTCTTGTACCGCCGAGACCGATGTCTCTTTCCGGCTCGGGTCTGCTCTTGTACCGCCGAGACCGATGTCTCTTTCCGGCTCGGGTCTGCTCTTGTACCGCCGAGACCGATGTTTCTTTCCGGCTCGGGACTGCTCTTGTACCGCCGAGACCGATGTCTCTTTCCGGCTCGGGTCTTCTCTTGTACCGCCGAGATCGATGTCTCTTTCCGGCTCGGGTCTGCTCTTATACCACCGAGACCGATGTTTCCTTCCGGCTCGGGTCTACTCTTGTACCGCCGAGACCGATGTCTCTTTCCGGCTCGGGTCTGCTCTTGTACCGCCGAGACCGATGTTTCCTTTCGGCTCGGGTCTGCTCTTGTACCGCCGAGACCGATGTCTCTTTCTGGCTCGGGTCTGCTCTGTACCGCTGAGACCGATGTCTCTTCCGGCTCGGGTCTGATCTTGTACCGCCGAGACCGATGTCTCTTTCCGGCTCGGGTCTGCTCTTGTACCGCCGAGATCGATGTCTCTTTCCGGCTCGGGTCTGCTCTGTACCGCCGAGACCGATGTCTCTTTCCAGCTCGGGTCTTCTCATGTACCGCCGAGATCGATATCTCTTTCCGGCTCGGGTCTGCTCTTGTACCACCGAGACCGATGTTTCCTTCCGGCTCGGGTCTGCTCTTGTACCGCCGAGACCGATGTCTCTTTCCGGCTCGGTCTGCTCTTGTACCGCCGAGACCGATGTTTCCTTTCGGCTCGGGTCTGCTCTTGTACCGCCGAGACCGATGTCTCTTTCTTGCTCGGGTATGCTCTTGTACCGCCGAGACCGATGTTCTTTCCGGCTCGGGTTGCTCTTGTACCGCCGAGATCGATGTCTCTTTCCGGCTCGGGTCTGCTCTTGTACCGCCGAGACCGATGTCTCTTTCCGGCTCGGGGCTGGATTTCGTTCCGCCGAGGCCACTTGTTTATTCGGCTCGGGGCTGGACTTCGTTCCGCCGAGGCCGCTTGTTTATTCGGCTCGGGGCTGGATTTCGTTCCGCCGATGCCGCTTGTTTATTCGGCTCGGGGCTGGATTTCGTTCCGCCGAGGCCGTTTGTTTATTCGGCTCGGGGCTGGAGTTCGTTCCGCCGAGGCCACTTGTTTATTCGGCTCGGGGCTGGATTTCGTTCCGTCGAGGCCACTTGCTTATTCGGCTCGGGGCTGGATTTCATTCCGCCGATGCCACTTGTTTATTCGGCTCGGGGCTGGATTTCGTTCCGCCGAGGCCACTTGGTTATTCAGCTCGGGGATGGATTTCGTTCCGCCGAAGCCACTTGTTTATTCGGCTCTGGGCTGGATTTCGTTCCGTCGAGGCCTTATGGTTTATTCAGCTCGGGGTCGGGTTACGTCCCACCGAGTCGGCTTCTTTGGACTGGGGATGTAACATTCCCCCAGAGCCAAGTCTTTCTTTCAGCTCGGGGTCGGGTTACGTCCCACCGAGTCGGTTTCTTTGGACTGGGGATGTAACATTCCCCCATAGCCAAGTCTTTCTTCAGCTCGGGGTCGGGTTACGTCCCACCGAGTTGGCTTCTTTGGACTAGGGATGTAATATTCCCCCAGAGCCAAGTCTTTCTTCAGCTCGGGGTCGGGATACTTCCCACTGAGAGACTTATCATCGGCATGGGATCGGAGAATCTCCCCCATGGTCGGCCCTCTATTGGTCTGGGGAGGTGACATTCCCCCAGAGCCAAATGTTCTTCTCAGCTCGGGGTCGGGTTACGTCCCACTGAGTCGATCGTCATCAGCATAAGGGCAAAGCATTTTCTCCACGGTAGATATTGGGATCCTCGTTGACTGAGCACATGAATGTGGTAGAAAGGACCAGATTTGCAGCCAAGACATTTTTCTCTACGGTTCCTGGAGTGACCACCGACGGATTCATCGGCACACCATCTTTATAGTTCCCGGCATCAACTCGTAAACTCGTTGTTACCGAGAACTAGGGGATAGATGTTGATGGTGTTTTTTAAGCACTATGATATTTATGTTGGATAATATGACCCATAGCGTCACTATTTGTACAGATCATAGTGATGTTGTACAAATTAACTATGTGACAAGGAAATTGCACTCTCATCATTTGTGATTAGATCACCATAGATATATAAATGAAGAGAGGTCCATATGATTAGTTCCTGGATTGAGAATGATATGAGACAGTATCAATCCTGAAGGATTAATCATTAAATATCCCTAGTCGTAGTATTATCGAGACTGGACATCGATAATGCGGAATAGGCTAGTATTGCACTTGTGCGCGTTGTGAGGGCACAACATCATAGTTCTCATATATTTGGGTATTGGATACTCATGCAAGTGCGATAGGAGGTTGTGTTTCACCGATGGTACGGGAAATAGCTTCGCTCTGGATAGACCCCTCGGAATCCCATTGGTATTATGACTATGTGTCTATGGGAATCCGAAATCAGGGTAGGTGTATTTGGTCTTAACCTGAGACTTGCACCGCTAATGCTTACGACAATCAATATACTTTAGTTGAGGTCGTCTAGGACTCTAACCGGTTCTGTGTACGCCGAAGCTGAGTATATTGAGAATCGTAGAGTATTGGGTGTGATGTTAAGACGGAAGTATCACTCCAGTCATAGTGGAGATGATGTCACGCAGGATACAGTATTAGTACTCTGAGGTGCTGCAGCCATCGGGATATTATGACAAGGTCATGTATATCCGATTATAGAGACTAGTTACCAGACATCCGACATGTGCTTCGTACGGGGCAGACACTTATCCAGCCCTAGGCCTAGCACGTGACTATCCGATACTATACTGGGCCGATATGCACAATACTACTGTATACTACGCCTGATACAGATCTATATATTCCTGTAATAATATTTCCGGAGAATTGGGTAGGCATGGTGTTTTACTAGAGGCCAACCTTGTCTTGTGAATCGGTGTAAACGTGGTACGAGGTACTTACGTGTTCGGATAGTCCGACGACCCGATTTACTGCCAACATATCCGGGGATCTCATGGGTCGGGTCCCAATGATACACCGATGAAGTATGGCTTGCACTTTAATTAATCTGGATTAATTCAATGAGAGAGAAAATTAATCTGGGATTAATTACGGAGATATTTATATCTGGGATAAAATATCGTCTAATGAGAGAAAACGATTAATTCAGAATTAATCGGTAAAGTTAATATATTCGATATATTGAACGAAATTGGATTTCGACGCTGAATTGAAATTGGATTTTAATTCGGGCGAGCGAATTAATTTAGAATTAATTCGTTAGCGACGTGAATAGTGGATTCGCTAGGCGTAATCATTTAATTGAATTGCGACGCAACGAAAAATTCGCTAATTAGGAATTAGCGAACCCGAGCCCAAGTGTGATTGCGAGCGCATTCGCATTTCGAATTCGAGTGCGGCAACGCAAGTCACATCAAGCGTCAAATCATTCGTCACATCAAGCGTCAAATCAAACGTCACTTTGAGTGATGTGATTGATTGATGTGATTGATTGATTGAAAGACAACTTGACACTTTGAGTGATGTGAGTTGTTGGAATAGTGTTAGTGGTTGGAAAGTTTAGTATTTGACTTTTTGAAAGCCAAATAAAATGTAATTACCTTTATTATATTTTGGAAAATATATAAGGTAAATGTTTTACACTTTCTAACAACCTAATACACAATTTCTCTCCTCCTTTTCTCTCTCACTTCTCACGCCCATGGAGGGCTATATTCCTCACTGTTTTGCCGAGCAGTGGAGGTCTTTTGGAGCCAAATTTGTGGCAATTTTGGCTTGAGCTAGCACTCTAAGATGCATACGAAGGTGTTAGGGACACTCACCCACGAGCCGGGAATCAAACGACGAAGATTCGAAGCTCAAAAAGTGAACCAAAACTGAAAAACGTGAGGCAGTGGACTGGTCACTGCAGTTGCGTTTTTGGAGGAGCAAAATCAATTTTTTCTTCACCAAATCGTCTCGACCGATCAATGTAAGTATTCCGCAACTTCTTTGATATGTATTTCACACTTCTTCATGCTTGTTTGATGATCTTGGGACCTAGAATAAACCAACAATGGCATCAAGAGCCTAGGTTCAAGCATGAAATTTTTAGGGCTTAAAATTTGGGTAAATTGATTTTGAGCATGATTTAGTTAAATTGTTTGATTAAGCATGTTTAAATGATGTTGAATTGAAGATTGATTGGATCAATTTGTTGAAATTGTGATTGGATCAAATTTCCCCAAAATATATGTGTTGGCCGAAAGTTTAGGGTTATTTGGAAATTTGGAATTTTTTGATTTTGATTCATTGGATGAATTGGAATCATATAGGATGATGTTAATTTAAGATTAATTGGATTGAATTTTGAATTGAACAAAAATCCCCAATTTCCTTAAGGTGGCCGAATGCATTATGCCCTATAATGTCTTGGATTTTTTGATTTTTGAACATTGGATGTGTATGAAATCATTCGGGAAGTTAATTCGATGTCGATTGTGGAATTAATTAAATTAAATTCAAATCGGACAAAAATTACTCCCTTGGCCGAGACTTTAAGCATGGTTAATGGGTTTGATTTTTCATTTATGTGTTGGACATGTGATGATGATAATGAACATGATTAATTAAGCTAATTTAATGTTTTGGAAATATTGATTTGGGTGATTAATCATGTAATGCACTTTAGGTAATTAAATTGCGGAATTGGATTCATGTAATTTAGTTATTTAGGCCTTAAATTGGATTTGGGCTTATTATGTTGTAAATGGGCTTATTGGGCTTTGTTGTACAAAGTTGGATTTGGACAAATTGGATTGGATCCAATTGGGCCCAAAGCCACTTCCGTTAAGCCCAAATACAACTTATAAACCTTTAAAGTTTAATTGGGCCTAAATTGATTTCTGGGCTTATGGGGTTACTCCTTGATTGGGCTTTGGTTGCCGAAGCCCACGCCTTAAAGAAATTAATTAAAGCCCATTAGACTTGAATTGAATTGACGTTGGACGTTAATCGGGCTTTGAGACCCGACACGATTAAATTTGGAATTTAAGTCGTTAAAGGTTTATTAAATAAAGTGTAATATTTAATTTGGAATTGAATAGTGAATTAGTATTAAATACATGTTAAATTGGATTTAATGATGTAGTTTAATTAATTCAAGAATTCGTACTTTGAGTACTTATTCGCAAAAACGAGTTTGACTCGACCAAAATCAAATCGTTGTTTGAACATTGGATGATCACATAATTATCAGATTAATTAATTTGATTAGATTGATTGATAGCATGCTTATGTGTGAATACGTGGTTGTGATGAATGAATAATGTATATCGGATGGATATTAGTCGGGTGGGGCAATTTTGGAAATTGTTGTAATAAATTCGATTTATTAAATTGGACCTGCGTGTCCAGCATTATCACCTCTATTCTCTTTGTATTCTCTTCTCACCTATTCCCCTCAATGTAAATGAGGTTTCTTTAGAAGTGTAGTGTAAGGGGTAGAAGTAATACAAGTGCTAGCTTGAGTGAGAAAGGGAGAGATTTGATCTAGGATCAATGTGTTAAGTATCCATCCGCATATCATTATTATTTTATTTCATACTCGCTTTATTATGTATTTAGAATGCATGTTTAAGGGTGTATGATGATGAGACCTTAACAAAGATAATGAAATTGGTAGCCAATTTGCACGCGAAAAGCCCTCATCAAATATCATGCGTCTTTTCCTTCCATTGAGTGATTCTTACTCAAGATCCTAGATTGGCATGGGTTGTTGGCCAAAGTCAAGCCCTTGTCCGTCGAAGATGTGTTTGAATCACGAGGCTTTGTTCCATATTGGTGTCTTGTCCAAGTTGTGGTTTGTTGGCCAAAGTCAAGACCACTTCTTGTCCATCGACATTGATTACGAAGTTTCCATGGTCAATGGGTCCACGCTTGACTGGGATCACTAGGTTTGTTGTGCCAAAGCCAAGGCCTAGTTGATTCAGAGGAAAAAGGTTAGGGTATATATTGGATATAGGCATATATAAGATATATGTTTAGGACTTGGATGTCCACCTACAGATCTAGGAGTCGGATTAGATCCAATTGATCTTAGAGATCTACCTAGTTAATTATCATACAATTTGTTGGCCAAAGTCAAGATTGTGTGATATTTAACGGGATCCTAGCCCACTAGGAAACACGGTTTCCCGAGTACTCGACAGAGGGTTAGAGGCTCGACGAAAAATAGTGGGAGGACAAGAATTGAATTTGCAATATTCGTTCAATTACTCGCCATACGCGCGCTCAATCATATATCACTCGTCATATAAATTAAATGTTAGTTGGACTAATATTTAAATTGTTGTTTTAATAAACAGTTGGACTGTATTATAGTTGATTATATATAATTGGATTATATTAATCAATATTTGAATTAATTAATTTCAGTTTACAGTTGATTTTATAATTGGATTATAGTAATCAATGTAATTGAGGTTAATTAATTTGGATTATATTTGATTATATAGTTGGACTATTATAATCATTATAATATATATAGTACCACTAATCGTTGATTAAATAGTTGGACTATTGTAATCAAGATAAAATTGAAAAGTTGGATATTTAAAATATAATCTGGGATTAAAATATTTTAAATGATTTAATTTTCAAATTGGGAATAAATAATAGGTTACTTTATTTGATAAAATAACTTATTATACCTTAAGCCCAAAATTAAGCAATATAAGTAGAGCATAAAATCTTTGGAAGATTTATATGATGATGACTTTAGTGCTTAATTTAATATACTTATCATAAATCTAATTTTAGATTTAAGAAGTATTAAAATTGCAATTTATAATTCTTGGAGAATTAATTGACTATTCTAGAGGAGATAAAGTCAAAATTTGCAATTGGGCATGTAGCACGAGGTGCACATTGTTTCGATATTCTAAAAACCCAAGGCTTGGCCTAAGGTTCCTGAAATATTGAAAAGGATAATTGACATATCCCAAAGTGACTACCATTTGGATATGACAGACACGAAGGAATTAAAGAAAGGGCAAGGCTCTTACTTTAAAAATGATTGTCAAAGTTATGTTCACTTCTAGTATTGAAATTAGATTTTAAATACTTAGTGTGGTACATAAAATATATGTATTGATGTTCAGAATCTGCTTTGAGCAGGATACTGACTTCAAGCTGAGATTGCTCTGCGAATCGGAAACGGGACGGAAGTCGCTGTTTCGACCGTAGATACCTAAGTTTAGGTACTACCCTTCGGGTGTGTACTTAAATTAGGAACTGTTATAATGTAACTAGTTTGACTAGAGACATTATCTCTATATCAGTGTTTAATAATCCATTGTGGATAAACCTTTATATTCTAGAACACTAAGTGTTTCATTATATAAAGATGATACTAAGATAAACACATTAGATGTGAATAACAGAATTTATATTTTGAATATAATTAAAATCTCAAACATATAAAATGACAAATAAATAGCTCAAATTGATTTGATCAATAGAGACTTATTTGTGGCATTGTTGTCTGGGACACAATTAAACAAGACTCGTATATCCGCACTTTTGAAGAGTGGGTACTAGGACTGATTTGACTATTCAAATAAAGTCTACGAATCTAGTTTGTTAGGTAAAGTACCTAAAACACTGTTTACTTGGTAATAGTGTAAGTGCCACCGATCTGTTAGCCCTATTCATGGTGAAGTTAGTGGGCCCATATCTAGCTAGGCTAGATGTGAACATGAATGTTTCGTGACCTTAACGGATGTGGCATCACGTTATGGTTATGTGTTTCTTTTGAAGAACACAGATCGGAAACTTTTAGAGTTTCGACACGAAGTAGATAAACAGATCGACTATAGTATTATGCCGTCACGGTAAGACCGTAATGAAAATACTTAAGCAGTAAGTTTCAAACATACATGAAAGAGTATAGTATTCTTTCAGACGAGGACTCCTCCCGAGACACGTCAGTTAGACGGTGTGTCTGAACGAAAACCGAATTTTGCTGGACATGATAAGGTTTATCACGAGTCGCTCTGAGCTATCATTTCCTTCAACAGGATATGTATTAACAGTGCAAAACTTATTTAGAATAAGGTTCCATATAAATATGTTTGACAGATATCATATAGGATAAGAACAGGAAAGAAACAAGGTTTCTCATTCCTAATAATTTGGGTATGCCGGGCATAACATTTGGATGATACCAAACTAAGGACCCAAATTGGATAAGTGCCATATATAGGTTATCCTAGGGAAAACCATAAGTATAGTACTTATATATCTCACAAGAGAACAATGTGATTGTTGCTCACCATACGGTTTTCCTAAGAGGAATACCGATATGCAGTGGTAAGTGGGAGGACAGTAAAACTCGATGAAAATCGAGGTAATACTGTTCAAGGCACGAAGTCCATAATGGAACACAAATAGTTCATCAAGGATGAAACTAAACCATTAATCTTCAAATACACAAGAACCGCGTAGATCGGAGAGAATCAGAAAACAACATGGGGTATGGGTTTCTGAAGTAACCCCTTAAAGATGTAAATCTTATGGAGGTATACCAACCGACTACGTACGAGGAAGTAATACAAGGTATCAACTCCCTTTTATGGCAAAGTGCCATGAGTCCGAAATGGATTCCATGTATAACAACTATGTTTGGATACTAGTTGTTGTACCGCAAGACATTGTGCCTAATGGTACTGTAAATGTCTTCAAGGAAGACATACATGGATGGCAACATACCAACGTACAAAGCTAGGCTTGTGACGGAAAGGTATCGTTATCAACGTTATGTTAATAACGGTTCAACCTTTTACCTGTTGCCATAGTAAATCCATTTTGATGATGCTTATTGATACTGCATATTTCATTTATGAAATGTGTCAGTTAAAGATCAAAATCGCCTTCCTGAAAAGGAAACCTTTTGGAGGATGCTTACAACATCCTGACGATTTTGTATAACCGACAAACAAGGTTTTCGGGTTATTCGATCCATGTTTGGATTGAAGCAAGCATAAGGTTCTTGGAACTGACGTTTTGAAATAATCATAATGGTTTATGATTTGACTCAAAACGAAATAATTCTTGTGTATATAAGGAGGTTAGTGGGAGCGCACTGACAGTGAAATTCCCATAATGCAATTGGTGAAAGCTTGGCTTTCATAGAAATTCTCCGTAGAATTCTGGGGAGTAACAACCTTTATTCAAGGAATAAAGATCTACTAGGATAGATTTGGAGTTGTTAACACTCTCTGGGAAATTGTACATTTAAAATGTACTTGATATGGTGTCTCATACGCTTTGAGCATATGGAGTCACAATCAGGACAATCCAAGTGATAGTCACTGGATTGAAGTTAAGGACATCTATTAGTATCTTAGAGAACTAAAGATGTTGTCTAAAACTATGGAGAAGGAGAACTTGAAGTGACTGGGATGACTGCTGCAAGTTTCCAAACAGTTTAATACTACGGTACTATAAAGTTTGAAAAACGGGACAGTGAGCTTGAAATCTTCCGAGCAAGATACTGTTGCCGAATAAACAACAAATGCGGATTATTGCTGCGACTGAGGCAGCAATAGAAGCCATTTGGGTCGATAATAAATCTAATTAGATTAGATATGGTTCTGTTAGCAGCTGAGCTGGGCGTCAGCACATGCTAAAGAATTAATGGTCTCATCGACGATCCAGATATATACTTCTATATTCATCTGATTCGTTCGGATCATACATCGTGGCGATGTGATGATCGTATAAATCGCGTCAGACGATAATCATGGAAATCCGCTGACGAAAACCTTTTCTCAGCAATTTGAGCAAACCGTACATAGTTCGGGTGTACGACACTTGAGTGACTGGCTATGTGCCAAGTGGGAGATTGTTGGATAATATGACCCATAGCGTCACTATTTGTACAGATCATAGTGATGTTGTACAAATTAACTATGTGACAAGGAAATTGCACTCTCATCATTTGTGATTAGATCACCATAGATATATAAATGAAGAGAGGTCCATATGATTAGTTCCTGGATTGAGAATGATATGAGACAGTATCAATCCCTGAAGGATTAATCATTAAATATCCCTAGTCGTAGTATTATCGAGACTGGACATCGATAATGCGGAATAGGCTAGTATTGCACTTGTGCGCGTTGTGAGGGCACAACATCATAGTTCTCATATATTTGGGTATTGGATACTCATGCAAGTGCGATAGGAGGTTGTGTTTCACCGATGGTACGGGAAATAGCTTCGCTCTGGATAGACCCCTCAGAATCCCATTGGTATTATGACTATGTGTCTATGGGAATCCGAAATCAGGGTAGGTGTATTTGGTCTTAACCTGAGACTTGCACCGCTAATGCTTACGACAATCAATATACTTTAGTTGAGGTCGTCTAGGACTCTAACCGGTTCTGTGTACGCCGAAGCTGAGTATATTGAGAATCGTAGAGTATTGGGTATGATGTCAAGACGGAAGTATCACTCCAGTCATAGTGGAGATGATGTCACGCAGGATACGGTATTAGTACTCTGAGGTGCTGCAGCCATCGGGATATTATGACAAGGTCATGTATATCCGATTATAGAGACTAGTTACCAGACATCCGACATGTGCTTCGTACGGGGCAGACACTTATCCAGCCCTAGGCCTAGCACGTGACTATCCGATACTGGGCCGATATGCACAATACTACTGTATACTACGCCTGATACAGATCTATATATTCCTGTAAGAATATTTCCGGAGAATTGGGTAGGCATGGCGTTTTGTTAGAGGCCAACCTTGTCTTGTGAATCGGTGTAAACGTGGTACGAGGTACTTACGTGTTCGGAAAGTCCGACAACCCGATTTACTGCCAACATATCCGGGGATCTCATGGGTCGCGTCCCAAAGATACACCGATGAAGTATGGCTCGCACTTTAATTAATCTGGGATTAATTCAATGAGAGAGAAAATTAATCTGGGATTAATTACGGAGATATTTTATCTGGGATAAAATATCGTCTAATGAGAGAAAACGATTAATTCGGAATTAATCGGTAAAGTTAATATATTCGATATATTGAACGAAATTGGATTTCGACGCGGAATTGAAATTGGATTTTAATTCGGGCGAGCGAATTAATTTAGAATTAATTCGTTAGCGACGTGAATAGTGGATTCGCTAGGCGTAATCATTTAATTGCGACGCAACGAAAAATTCGCTAATTAGGAATTAGCGAACCCGAGCCCAAGTGTGATTGCGAGCGCATTCGCATTTCGAATTCGAGTGCGGCAACGCAAGTCACATCAAGCGTCAAATCATTCGTCACATCAAGCGTCAAATCAAACGTCACTTTGAGTGATGTGATTGATTGATGTGATTGATTGATTGAAAGACAACTTGACACTTGACACTTTGAGTATGTGAGTTGTTGGAATAGTGTTAGTGGTTGGAAAGTTTAGTATTTGACTTTTTGAAAGCCAAATAAAATGTAATTACCTTTATTATATTTTGGAAAATATATAAGGTAAATGTTTTACACTTTCTAACAACCTAATACAAATTCTCTCCTCCTTTTCTCTCTCACTTCTCACGCCCATGGAGGGCTATATTCCTCACTGTTTTGCCGAGCAGTGGAGGTCTTTTGGAGCCAAATTTGTGGCAATTTTGGCTTGAGCTAGCACTCTAAGATGCATACGAAGGTGTTAGGGACACTCACCCACGAGCCAGGAATCAAACGACGAAGATTCGAAGCTCAAAAAGTGAACCAAAACTGAAAAACGTGAGGCAGTGGACTGGTCACTGCAGTTGCGTTTTTGGAGGAGCAAAATCAATTTTTTCTTCACCAAATCGTCTCGACCGATCAATGTAAGTATTCCGCAACTTCTTTGATATGTATTTCACACTTCTTCATGCTTGTTTGATGATCTTGGGACCTAGAATAAACCAACAATTTAAGCAGTACGACATGGGTAAAAAGGTAACTCCATTGTTGATCGAGATCATCAATACCGACCCGACCACATGAGTTAGGGGCCGAGCACTTTATGATCGATAACCGAGCACTTGGGTTCAGATGACCGGGCAATTATCAGATCGACAGCGGCATTCTCAGTTCAAATGACCATTATGACCGACGTCATGAAGACCGAGCACATGGCGAGGCGTGCTCAGGAAGATAATGCATCCTATTTTTACAGATAAGATGATAAGTTATCCTACCTTCATGGGGTAAACTAATAAGTCAGTGTCCTAGTAGGATAAAGGGAGTGAAGGTAGTTTTGACTAGGAATCCTTATGGGAAAAGGAAATTGTTTCAACTAGGAAATTCTTGTACAAATAGGAATATGATTTCTACACTATTATAAATAGGAGGGTAGAGTGTGCATAAGGGGAGGAGAATCAATATCAGAATCATCAAGATCAGACTTGTAAAACTCAAGAGATATCAGAGAAGCATATCTCAATAATAAAAGTATCGTTCTGTTTGTGTCCGTGGACGTAGGTTGGATCCAAATCCACCGAACCACGTTAAATCTCCTTGTTGATTGGCGCATTATCCATCTTCTGCTAAGTTTGCTTTAGGTTTCTCCCACAACCAAACAAATTCACTATTGAATGAGGATTGTCTCGGGAGTAATATTCCCATATTGCCCTGAGACCAAAATCAGCCGTCAACAAAGTTACTGTTAACGTTTTTGTTTGAGTAAATTAGTTATGTTGTTACATTCTCTTTGAGGAATCGACACCCCAGCTATACTGCGATAACCGCAAGTTATTTTCGGGCGTAATCAGGCACTGAAGAAGTTAAATCTTGATCCACAAGTAGCAGGAGAGAAATGACTCCACCAAATTAACGTATTGGAGGAATGTCGCCTACAGACTTATGAGAATGCCAGACAATACAAAGAAAAATGAATAAATGGCATGATAAAAAAATAGTGCGCAGACAACTGGAGCCAGAGCAGCAGGTGTTGTTATACGATTCACGGTTGAAACTTTTCCCTGGAAAGCTGAAATCAAAGTGGTCAGGTCCATTTGTGATTACTCAGGTGTTACCCTACAGAGTTGTTGAGATATACAACCCCAAGTCCAAAAACACATTCAAAGTTAATATCCAGCATGCCAAGCACTATTGGGGAGAATCATTTAGGCGACAAAAAGAAAGTGTCACACTTTTAGATCCAGCCGAACATTTGGACAGTCATGTCTAGCTGACGACGTTAAACTTAGCGCTAGCGGAGAGGCAACCCATGTAATTTGTGTATATATTCAGATTTGGTGTGTTTTATTTTTGTGTGTTTAATTTGTGTAGGTAAAGTCATATTTCAGGATAGAAGAAGTTCTCGCAAATCTTCACAAACAATTTCCTTCTCTCTCTTAAAACTCTCTAATGAAAGTCTATAATGCTCGCTTAGAACGAATGAGACTACTGATGATCAAAGGTATTCCTAATGACATTCATTGGATTATTGAAGCACGGGTCCGATTGGCTGGTGAGTCATTTGACTCTTTTATTTCATATATGTCCGATTTAGGAAGAATCATTTTTGCTAAAAAGAGAGGAGCTAAAAAAATGGGTGTTTGCTATAAATATGCACGCATGACATGTAATACCCATTGTCGTTCTTTAGGAATGGTGTCTGATAACCGTGAAGATAAAATTAAATTCATTAGGGATGACTTGAGTAAGGAGACTTTGGATGACATATCTAAGATTCTTGAGATGTATTCTAGTGGATATGTGCTTCACGCAATTCACATGTTATATATATAATTCCGAAAAGAAATACAACAGTTAGGTCTCGGGAATCTGACGCATAGACGTCATTCAAGATGTTACTTCATGTAAATATTATTTTCTTTTTCTTTAAATAATTTGTTTTGTTATTTTCTCTGAAAGGATCCAGATCTTTTCGACTTTCACGATATATTTTACTGTTTAGCTAATAATTGTCATTTGGTAGGTACTAGTGCTATTATTACTCATCCCTTTTCAGGTGCTATAAATTCAACTTATCATTGCACTTTTGAAGGCATCCATATTTGAGAAAGAAATCCATTTTAAAAAAAATGGAAGCAACTTCAAGAAGACGAGTTGAAAATATCTGTGTGTTTTGCGGTACTAATGCTGGTTCTAAACCAGAATTCGTTACAGCAGCACAAGAATTTGGTCGAGTCATAGCTGAAAGGAATATGTACTTAGTATATGGCGGTGGCAATCTTGGACTAATATGGATCGTTTCAAGGGCTGTACAGGAATGAGGAAGTCAAGTTTTGGGAATCATCCCAAAACCTTTGGCAGAGGTGAATCTTATAAGACCATCAAACGGAGAGGAATTAATCGTGCTAGGTATGTCTGAACGACTGGTTGAAATGATTAACCGTGCTGATGCTTTTATTGCTTTGCCAGATGGCTTGGGTACGATGGAGGAAATTTTTACAGTGTTATCTTGGGCGAACCAGAACATACACCAGAAACCAATTGGACTGTTTAACGCTGATGGATTTTATGACTTTCTTTGTGTGTTTTTTTATGATGCCCGAAGAAATGGGTTCATGTCAAAACCTGTAAAAGATCTCATCTTCACTACCAGAACTGCCCATGATTTAATTGACCAACTTTTAACCTTTGAACCACAAATTGACCCTATCATTTCCAATATTAACTGGTCTGATAATGATCATGGTAAGAAGCGTCGAATAAATTTGGATCTTAACCTTTAAATTTCTTTTTAAAGATGTAGAATTTTAGCTAATCAGGTACTGTTTTCTAAACTCTTCTTCTACTTTTTAAGACATTGAAGACAATATCTCATTTAGGTTTGAGGGAGGAGAATAGTTGACTAGTATCTTATTTTTATTATTTTAATTTGATTTTTAGTCAAAATTTTTCAAAGAATTCAAAAAATTTAAAAAATTTTATAAAAATAAAAAATAAGATTTGTTTTGTGTTTTTAATTTGATTAATCAGGTGAAATTGATGTGAGATAGCTGTGTAAGGAATTTCCACTCCTGAGACGTATCTCAACCTTTTTCGTGACAAGTTAATTTTTTTTTTATTTCCTTTTGAATTATTAAATTTGTGAATTCTCCATATTACTGACTAAATTGGATCTTCATATGCTCAGTTGACAGATATTATCAACATGCATGATAACATACATCCATGAAATGTATTTGAAAAGTTTGTAATATTCAGTGCTCTAGTTTAATTGGAGGAAGCATCTAAAAAGCAATGGAATAAAAAAAGAGAAAAAAAAGAAAAGAAAAAATTTGTGTATATAAAAAAAACACTTCTGAGATCCGAGTCATTAAGTCTGTATGGGTGTTTTGACACCTAGTGCCATAAAGCCAACTGGTTTGGAAGTCAATGACCCAAAGCTCGCTACATGGATCAAAGATGTTATAAAAATAAAAAGAAACATCTGAAATCTGAGTAATTAAGTCTGTAGGGGTGTCTTAACACCTAGTGCCCTAAAGCCAACTGGTTTAAGAGTCACTGGCCCTATGCTCATTACATGGATTGAAGATGTTGCTTTCTTTATTTTTTTTTTAAAAAGAGAGAGATATCTGAAATCCGAGTAATTAAGTCCGTAGGGGTGTCTTAACACCTAGTGCCCTAAAGGCAACTGGTTTAGGAGTCACTGATCCAAAGCTCGCTATATTGATAGAAGATATTATATGTAAATAAATAAATAAAAATTCCATTGCTAAAAAATATATGAATTCTGATATAACTTTTGGACAAAAATATTACTCTATTTTCAACTACACTTATGAATATTGTGAGCTCAATGATTTGATTAATACCTTGTTGGTTATGTATATGAACAATGGTAAAAATAATCGGAGAATTTACTTATTTGGTAATTTAGAAAGAAATAAAACATTTATTAACTTGGATAAGAAGTTTCACTTGTTTAGTCACTAACTTGTTTATTATATTTTCTCTTGTCTTTTTGCTTTTGTGTGAATTAGATTGATGTTTGTGGGTATCGTCACTGTAAGCCCTCACAAGACTACAACTCGTCCACTAGGGACACCGAGTGGTTTAAAGGCTTGTTGCATACGCTAAATGCAACCGTGATCCCTACGAAAGTGGCTTAGTTTAATTTTAATTGTTTATTATATTTTATTTTGTTGTTTTGCTCGAGGACTAGCAAAATGTTAGGTTTGGGGGTGTGATGAGTGAAAAATATATCAATATTTACCGCCCATTTTACCTAATATTTTGTTTAGTTTCTCGGGTCTGATGAACGTTTGAATGTGTTTTAGTTGATTTTACAGATATAATAAATTGGGACTCAATAGATTCATTTAGGACGAAATGTGGGTCAAATAAGGATAAAAAATGGACTTGACATTTTGATTTTGGAGATTGGAAATTTGAAATGGCGTTCTAACGAAGTACAATTTCGAAAATTCCAACTTTACGCAATTGTCGTATTTTGGCCATAACGTTTTACTCGAATATCGGATTGAGGTGATTCAAGTTTCAAATTAAAGAAAACTCAAAGATATACAACTTTGAAGTTCATAATAATTTCGAATTCTGAAGTTTACATGACCGAAATTGATAAAACATCCGGAAGTGTGCTATGTGTAATTATTAAAGTCATTTTCAAAATAAAAAAATAAAAAATAAAAAATAAAAATTTTCAAACTTCCACCAAAGATGCTTGCATATTTTGTGGAGGATTCGGTGCATGTTTGGTGCCATGTTTGGTTCCATTTTCGGTGGAGCAATTGGTGGAGAAATTGGTTGAAGCCTTTAGATTTGCCTATAAATACCAAGCTAAACTTTGTAAATTTCTCATGCTTTATTTGGAGGAATTTCTCCATGAAAACCTAAAGGAAAGTGTCTTGTATATTTATTTAAGTTTTCTTGTATTTTCTTTTAATTTAATTAATAAAATTTTGTGTGTTTTCATTTACAGCATGAGCAGGTAATCTCATTCTGCTAGGGTGAAAATGTAAGACTTTTAATATAACAAATAAGATTAATCTCCCTTATTTTAATTAAAATTTGGATTAATTAGTTACCGCCTATATGGCCGGTTTAGGTGACAACCTTATTTACCGCCTATATGGTCGGTTTTACATTCTAGACGTAGTTTCCGCCTATATGGTCGGTTTAGGTAATAACCTTGTTACCGCCTATATGGTCGATTGGACTTAATTGAGACAAATGGAATTTCCGCCTTTATGGCTGGTTAAATATAATTAATTAATCGATAAACATTGAAAATAAGGGAGATTTCTAATTTGGAAATATTAAAAGTAGATCATCTAACCCCATCATTTTCTTTCATTATTGTAATTTTACTTTTATTTATCTTCAAGTTATTTTTTTATGGTGTTTTGTTTATTTAAGTGTTTAGTAATCCTAGGTATGTGTTGTAACTAAATACATTATCTGGGGTTGTGATGAATTCCAATATCACTGGTTTATAAGGGGTTATTTTACGGTTTGGGTAATATAAAAGTTTATTTATTGAGCCTTAGTCTTATTGCTTCTTGTTAGTTGGCCTTTAATAAGATTGATCTGGTAAACTTAAAATGAACTTGGAAAATAGATTTTAGGTTTAAGGCCCTATACTCAATAGCCCACGATCTTCCTTAAGGATAGATAACCCTTAATAGATTTCCTTACATGATAGGAATATACCTGTCGGGCGGGGGTAGCCATAATTGGAACTTAATCTTAATTAATTCAGGTAACTTTGTTAACATAGGAATATGATTAATTGAGTTATACTGGATATTTGTATCTGACCATCGGAAGAGGCTTTTGCATAAATTCGTGTTCCAGGTTAATAAATTAATATATTACACAAACGTGAAATAACTACTTCATCTTTAAAAGATATTGGAAGAATTCACAACCCTAGATGGTTTAATAATATTTTTTTTACATTTAATTCACTTTCGTACTATTTTATTTACTTGTTTTAGTTTAAAGTCACCATCCAATCAAACCACAAATCTATTAGATACTCGTAAACATTTGACTTCATAAATTAATAACTTAGGTATTAAGTCCTCGTTGGATTGATACATTTTATACTACTTGAACGATACATGCACTTGCATTATACGTGTGTGACAACGTCGGTCATGGTCCTAACACTCGCCCATGGGTAGCTTCATGCTTATCGATTATAGTGGTTTAATTTCTTTCTTTAGAGACTTTTTTTTTTTTTAATTTTTAACCATACCACACATCATAACACTAGCAAATCAAGATAGACATCTAAGCAAACGGTCATTCATCGACATGTAATTTCTTCAACTAGTCACTTTGCCAACTACTTAGGTCACTGCTAAAAACCCATAATTAAGTGCTTACGAGTCTAATCTAGATCAATTACTCAATGTATCAGATAAAAGTACATTAAAGAACTTATTGTTTCTAAGATTTCACCCTAAAGCAAACAATATCATCATTGGACTTATACTTTACTATCAATGATTAAAAAAATAATTTTTTTATAACAAATATTATCACAGGTGTATTATCACAGGTATTATCATGCGCATGCATAAACCCCCACACTTAAAACTTGCATTGTTCTCAATGTAAGATAAATATAAAAGAAAAATGATTAAGGAACAACACTACCATGCGCAGAGTTGATCAGGTTCCTGTTGGTAAGATTTAGGTTGTGTGATTGTGCAAGTTGCACTGAACACCTGCATAAATACTTATGCAAACAATAAACATGCAATTAGCACACAATAAAAAAAAAAACTAAAGTAAAGTAAATAAATAAATACAGATGCAAGAGTTGTCTTCTCGCTAGCGCTAAGTTTAATGTCTTCAGCCAGACGTAACCACTTAATGTTGTCATGGTGGCTTCCATGTAGTGAACTGATGAAGGCATGAGAAAGAATTTTTGTCTAGCTGTTGCCATTTATCTATTGATCCCCTAGCGTCTGGTGGTGTAGGGAACGCTTTCCCTCGCGCAGCGGAAGCAGCTTAGGCACCCGGGATCGACCTTGAAATTTTTTCTGCTCTCCTCATCTTAAATCCGAATTTTTCTGCTAAAAATTCCAGATCCGAACAGCCCCATATTTTACTCACTGCCGAATGCTAAGCCTGGAACCAGAACCAGTCACGCGCACATCCATGGAGCCAGAACCAGTCGCGCACGTAGTTGTGAAATGTTGTGACTGTTCGTCTTCCAACATCATATGAAGCCATTCATATGTTATGGATCATATTTCCATGCGTCAGGTTATTTCAAACAAAATAGATCACATACGCATCATTAGATTAATTCAAATATAATAAAACAATTGCCACGCATACAGCCACTTTGCCCACATATGCGCATATAGTGTGACTTTGACTTCTCCGCTTCCATTTCCAATTAATTGGACAATGGCGTGCATGAGGCAAAATAAACACCAAATAATATTTGATGTTGTGCGCCACTATGCATGCTTGATAATATCAATTGAATGAAAGAAATAAGGACAAAACAAGTGCCCTTTGATTTTGCTTTTAATCATCAACTCCATGAGCTTCGATCATCATTGGCGCGTAGATTTCATTAGATCATGATGATCAATTTCCGTGAGATTTGTTTCACCAATCAATCTTCCGTGTTATGACTCACCACCAAAAATCTGTGAAGGTGGGCTCGCGGTAACTCACTTGATCATTTTTTCTCTCTTTTCAATCTCATTGATAAAATGAGAAATGAGGTTAGGATTCGTTTGTGTGCAGAGAGAAACCCTCTATTTATATTTAGGGTTTAGGTTAATTTAATATACATTTACCAAATTAACTCTAACCTTAATCACACATATAAATATTAGCCAATAGCATTTTTGTCACAACAAAATTATTAATTTCAAAAATTAAATACAATATCAAATATCATTTAATTTTGAAATTAAAATTTAACATGTAACTTATATCATGATATAAATTACATATTTAATTTTTAATTAAATCAAATTTAATTTAAAATCAAATCTTAATCAAATTTAAAATTTTATCAATAAATAATTCTCAATTATTTATTATTTTTCAAGTGAGTTCATAATTGGACCATCCAATTATTCCATGGATTCCTATAGTGTAACGAGCTAACATGAGGACCAAATAGACCTACAGTTCTGAGCTCCAATAATCTCAAAATATTAATTAAAACTCTTTAATTAAATATTCTGAATTGGTTATTCCACTAAAAGCTAGAGCTGCACTCTCGTCACTACATATATATTTTATACCGAAAGTCAACGGCGTCCACCGATATAATCACTGCATACAGATTGACCCTCCACGAGTATCTCATAATTAGATTCAGGTCATAATATCTATTATACCCCTCTAATTATTTTGTGTCATAAGTACCATTGATTCTCTAATGAACGATTTATTCATAATCTTTCTATTCGTAATAGAAAGACTTGAGCGCTCAAATCGTTCAAGTACCAAATCAACCCTTAAGGAAGATACTCATCTACTTCTCGCAAGAAGTAGTGGATTTCATATCTATGTAAAATGTCCCCAGCTACACACCAAATCATGTCCCCAAAATACGTAGCTATTGGTCGGGATTGCTTCACCAATCTCACCTTTGTAAATCAAAGGACACAGCCTACAATGCACGAGTTCGTAGTACACTCAGGATTAAGATCACTTCATATATGATCATCTATTATAATGATATGAATTTCTTTGTTTAACGGATATTAAAAGAAATTTATTTTTGTCTTGGTCCAATCCTTTATGATCGCATCATATAAGGTGCCTCCATTTCCATGTCAGCACATGAACGAACCCGGATCAAATTCATCATACAATATGGAAATGACCGCAGCTGTAGATAAACCACAAACAAAGTGCCCGTCTTCGTTTGATCTCTACGGACTATTTAGGATTACTAATTTCATATTTAAATCCTCATGTATATAACACTTATACACTAAATCTGAAAGTACATTTAGTATCCAAGGGCATACATGATAATTTATAATATGCAACTTTAAAATCAATACTTTAATAAATGAATAATCGCATTGTTTATTACTTAAAATATAATCCAGTTTACATATTACATTATGCTCTTGGGCATATATCCCAACAGGTGGTTGAGATTGTAGGCTGCACATATGTAAAAGTTGGTTCAATCTATTTTTTAACTTTCCAGTGATCATTTTCAAATGAGCACTAACTCTCATTTTCCTCCTTTTACGGTTCTTTGGGGTCAATTTCAGTTCGAGAGGGTGTGATTGATATTGTGAAGAAGCTGTTTCTGGTAAGACTGTGTCTAGTATGTATGAATATTGGCACTCATCATCACCTTATGGTTGTTTTTCAATATGAAAAATATTTATTTCCTGTGTCAAGAAAAAGTCTACCTAAGATTAGTGGAATTTTTTATAGCTTCATGAGACCATTCCTGTAATTAATAAGGGCATTAGCTGTAGCAAGAAAAGGTCTACCTAAGATTTGTGGAATTTTTGACTCAGTGTTAACCACAGACTAAGTATCTAAGATCAGGAAATCAACGGGGTAATAGAATTTATCGATTTGAACTAAAACATCATCAACTACTCCCCACGGTGCTATGATAGATCGGTAGCTAACTGTAAAAATTTTAGATGTAGGTTTAATCTCACCAAGCCCTAACTGCATATAAATAGAATATGGCATAAGATTAACATTAGCACCTAAATCTAATAAAGCTTGACCGAACTCATGTGTGCCAATGTAACAAGTAATGATAGGACACCCTGGATCTTTATATTTTGGTGGAGTCCTCTGTTCAATTACTGTACTAGCATTCTCTGTCAAGAATGTAGTCTTCTTCACATGGTGTTTTCTCTTTATGGTGCATAGATCCTTTAAAACCTTCGCATAAGTGGGAACTTATTTTATCACATGTAACAGCGAAAGGTTAATTTTTACTTACTTAAAATATTCTAGGATCTCACCATTTGGGTATGTAGCTCTCGCTATGTGCTTAAGTGCCCGAGGAAAGGGTATTCTAACTGGGAAATGCGTCTCTTGATCTGCCTGAGGGGTATTTTCATTATTATCCTTACTGGCTCATGCAGTGTTGGAAGTGTCCTGCAAGCCTACCTCTTACCACTCCTAGTGATTATGGCATTAACACCTCTTACATTGGATACCTCATGATCAGTATGTGCCATGTGTTGCAATTGTGGATTTGGTTGAGCCTAAGATGAGAATTTTCCTTATTCTTGCACACTCGGGACATTAGTCAACTTAGAGACTTGACTTTTAATCTCCTTATTGTCTTCAACTATCTGAGCTATCAGTGACTCAAACCTTTGATTGGTTTTGCTCTGGGCCTCTACAAATGCTTGCATAGTATCCTCTAAGGACTTCCTAGGAACGACATGTAGTAAATTTCCTAAATATATGAAAATATGCATGCAAATACATATATGAATATGACTTTTAGAGTTGAAAGGTCTCATTGGAGAGTCATGACTCCTAAAAGGGTGTATACTTAAATATAAGGGTACCTTTAGAAGGCAACCCTTCATGTCTATAAATAAAGGCAAAATGATCTCATTTTTTTTTTTGGATGATTCAAAAAGATATACATTTTCTTAGAAAGTCTAAGTTCCTTCCAAATTGAGAGAGTTTCACCATTTTGTCCAAGTTCGTGTTCTTGGTTCAAGGAGTGCCCCTAAATCAAGAAGTTGTCAAGAATCCTGGGAGAACGTTAGCCACGAGATCCGTAGCGCACCGAGGCGGGGCTAATAAGTTCTTAAGGACATAGTTATTACTCGGCTTGGTATTATTTTATTCTTCATTCACACATTAATTTCAGGTTTGTCGAAAATCTTTAATTTTATGTAATGTATACATCATGATTGTTGTTGATTATTGATCTTTTATGAATTATGCATGTTTTAGTATTAGCAACACAACCCACCAACAATCTTAAGAACTTATCATTTGTGTTGTATAATTTAATATATGCATCATTCACATATACTTGATATTATTGGAAAAATTGTTTCTGGAAAATGCACATATAATAGTCTGTGTATTGGCATATGATTTCAATTTGAAATTCCATTGATATGATGCATGCATAATCTGTTAAAAGAAAAAGTAATAATAATAATTGTTATTGACAACACGTAGAGGGCCCATTCATGCGCTTGTGATCTGTTGTGTTTCATTCAATTTGATTGTTCATGTAATTTGGCCACAATCACGCACAAGCACAAATCAGCCCTTTGGTGATTAATATTCGTTGCTTATCAAAGGCACGAACAAATTGATTTTGATCGTGGCTCTGTTGACATCGTGTTTCGATTTCATTCGGAAGATGTTTAGAAACCTGAAAAGTTATGTTGGTTCATAGTTTAATTAATATAATGGTGTGCATAACATATTAATATTAGGATTATTCATTGATATTAATTTAGGAAAAGTCAAATAATTATTTTGTAATCCTGAAAGGTTTAGGTTCAAAAATAATAAAATAGACCTAAATTAAGCAATTGCCACAAGTTATCAAAAGTTTCTAATTGCAAACTAGAAATAAGATCAAGATAAATAAATTGATGATTGCATCACGTTGGCTTTTATTATGCAAAAGCTGTATAACTTGTTAATTGGAAAAGTAGCTTGCCTGAGAAACATTTCAAAATTGATGTTCTGTGACTTGAATTAGGTAATTAATTTGTGGTTCTATTTGATTTAGTTTGTTTATTGAGCAAAGTATATAATACATTATGAATTGTAATTTAATTAAAGTTAATTTATTGAATTTAATTAACTTAGGAAAATCATATAATGAATTTATAAACTTGGTTATTATAGATTTAGTTAATTAAAATATTTTCAATTATCACTTAATAAAAATAATAAGTTATAAGTGATAAAGTTGATATTAGTATTCAAAAAAACAACATAGACTCACATTAATTTATATTATCATATAATATACCTGCAATAAATGTTAACTTAGTAAAATCATATATTGTTTTAATACAAACTTGGTAGTATAGGTTTAAGTTAATATTTAGATGTTCAATTATCACAAGTATACACATAATGATAAAGTTGAAATTTAATTGTGTGTTGCATACTTGGTTGAAAATTAAAAGTGTAAATTTTACACAAGTAATTTCATCCGAGCTTGATTGAATTATACCTGCACATATCGAATATTATTTGTAAAATTAAAGTAGTGTAATTCTGAATTTGACAGAATATCACTTTGAACAAGATCATCCGTTGATCGTTGTACAATTTGTCTTTCGTAGACTAATTGACCCTTGTTGATTAATTTCAGTTACAAATGGCCAGCGGAAACATTACCGTACCGGTCTCTCATGGAGAAAAGCCGGAGAAATTTGGTGGAGCAAATTTCAAACAGTGGCAGAGCAAAATGCTGTTCTACCTGACAACTCTCCAGTTGGCAAAATTCCTCAAAGATCCTCCGGGTCCTGTGGAGGGTGAATCCGAATTGGCCAAGGAAGAGCGAGAACAGACTTGGATGTCTGGAGACTTCTTATGCAAGAACTATCTTTTGGGTGGTCTTGACAATACCCTGTACAATGTGTACCAAGGCATGACTTCTGCAAAGATTATCTGGGAATCTCTCGAGAAGAAGTATAAAACTGAAGATGCCGGACAAAAGAAATTTGTCGTGGGTAGGTTCCTGGACTACAAGATGGTAGATTCAAGGACGGTGATGTCTCAGTTGGGTGAACTGCAATTGATCATTCATGAAATACTGGATGAGGGAATGAAACTTTGTGAGAGGTTTCAAATTGCCGCCATAATTGAAAAGTTGCCTCCATCATGGAAGGACTTCAGGAGCTATCTGAAACACAAAAAGAAGCAGATGAGCCTTGAAGACCTCAGTGTTCGATTGAGAATCGAGGAGGACAACAGGATGTCCGAGAAGGCCAGCTACAAGACTCTGGAGTCTAAGGCCAACATCATTGAAGGTGTAAAGGGTAGCAAAAAGAGAAAGAACAGTGGAGCTGACTATGGGAACAAGAAGTTCAAGGGAAAATGCTACAACTGTGGAAAGAGCGGTCATATGTCAAAGGACTGCAGAAACAAGAAGTCTTAGGACAAGGGCAAGAAAAAGAAAAATGAGGCCCATGTCACTGAAGGCGAGCAGCTGACTGATGATATCTCAGAGATGGAACTATCAGCAGTGGTAACTGAAGCCAACATAGTTGGGAATCCGAGAGAATTGTGGGTAGACACTGGGGCTACTCGTCATATCTGTGCAGACAGTAAGATGTTTTCCATGTACCAGAAGGTCGATGGCGGCGATCATCTGACAATGGGAAACTCGTCTACCTCTCAGGTGGTTGGACAAGGCACAGTGGTTCTGAAGATGACATCCGGAAAGGAGCTAACATTGAAGAATGTACTGCACGTTCCAGATATTCGGAAGAACTTGGTCTCGGGCTTTCTTCTTAGTAAGGCTGGTTTTAAGCTTGTATTTGTTTCTGATAAGTTTGTAATGACAAAGAATGATATGTATGTAGGAAAAGGTTACCTGACTGAGGGCCTTTTTAAGCTAAATGTAATGACTGTTAACCGTTCTATTAATAAAGCTAGTTCGTCGGCTTATATTATTGTGTCACAAAATGTATGGCATGGGAGGTTAGGACATGTTAATTATGATACTATGCGTAAATTAATTAACATGGACCTTATACCTAAATTTGCAATTGATAGCCAACATAAGTGTGAATCATGTGTTGAAGCAAAAATGTATAGAACATCATTTCATTCTATAGAACGTAATTCTGAACCACTAGAACTTGTACATACTGATGTATGTGACATGAATATTGTGCAAACAAGAGGCGGTAAAAAGTACTTTGTCACTTTTATCGATGACAGCACAAGATTCTGTTATGTGTACTTGTTGAGAAGCAAAGGTGAAGCAATTGAGAGCTTCGTACACTATAAGAACGAAGTTGAAAACCAACTTGGCAAGAAAATCAAAAGAATCAGGAGTGATAGAGGTGGTGAATACGTTTGGAGTGATAGAGGTGGTGAATACGTTTCACCATTCGGTGAATATTGTTCTGTGCACGGAATTATTCACGAAACCACTGCTCCTTATTCTCCTCAACATAACGGAATTGCGGAGCGCAAAAACCGAACATTGAAGGAAATGATGAACGCCATGTTGACAAGTTCGGGTCTACCCTAGAACTTGTGGGGGGAAGCCTTGCTTTCCGCGAACTACGTTCTGAACAAGCTTCCTCACAGAAGACTAGACAAGACACCATATGAATTGTGGAAAGGTTTCGTACCTTCCTACAAATACCTCAAAGTGTGGGGGTGTCTTGCCAAAGTAATGGTTCCTAAACCTAAGAAGGTTAAAATAGGACCCAAAACTGTTGACTGTATATTCATTGGATATGCTCGCAACAGTAGTGCGTATCGATTCTTGGTACACAAGTCGGAGATTCCTGACATCAATCCGGAAATGATAATAGAGTCAAGGAATGTGACATTTTTTGAAGAGACGTTTCCCTGTAAGGAAAAACAGCGCACAGAGTCTCTCAAAAGAACGACTGACCCTGTCAAGGACAGTGATCAGGTTGACCTAGAATCAGATAAACGTGTTAATACTGAGACAATCGAGCCTAGACGTAGCAAAAGAGCTAGAACGTCTAAGTCGTTTGGTCCCGATTTTCTGACATACCTGTTAGAAAATGAGCCTCAAAGCTATAAAGAAGCTATGTCTTCTCCTGAGGCACCTCTTTGGAAAGAGGCGATAAATAGTGAGATTGATTCAATCCTACAGAACCATACTTGGGAGTTGGTTGATCTTCCACCAGGTTGTAAGCCATTGGGCTACAAATGGATATTCAAAAGGAAGATGAAAACTGATGGATCAATAGATAAGTACAAGGCAAGACTTGTCATAAAAGGTTATAGACAAAAGGACGGCCTTGATTACTTTGACACCTATTCACCAGTGACTCGTATCACATCGATAAGAATGCTCATAGCCATAGCAGCTATATTTGGTCTTGAAATATATCAAATGGATGTAAAGACGGCATTCTTGAATGGTGAATTGGATGAAGAGATTTACATGGAACAACCAGAAGGGTTTTGTGTTCCTGGACAAGAACATAAGGTGTGCAAACTTGTAAAATCCTTGTATGGATTAAAACAAGCACCGAAACAATGGCATGAGAAATATGACAATGAAATGTTGTCAAATGGGTTCAAAACCAATGAGTGTGATAAGTGTGTGTACACTAAATCAACTCAAAAAGGATATGTCATTGTGTGTCTCTATGTAGACGATATGCTGATAATTGGTAGTAATCATGAAATGATTCAGTCTACCAAAAACGTGTTATCCAGCAGATTTGATATGAAAGATATGGGGATAGCTGATGTGATCCTAGGGATTAAGATTTCTAGGACATCAGACGGATATATATTATCACAGACTCATTATATTGAGAAGATACTCGATAAATATATCAGAGGGGATCTTAATGTGGCTAGAACCCCTGTAGACCTAACTCTTCATTTATCAAAGAATACTGGTTCAAGCATATCGCAATTAGAGTATTCGAGAATCATCGGAAGTCTGATGTATCTCACGAATTGCACGCGACCTGATATCGCTCAAGCTGTGAATCGGCTTAGCAGATATACGAGCAATCCAGGTTACAACCACTGGAAAGCCATAGTAAGAGTTTTGAGGTATCTGAGAGAAACTTCAAAATATGGGCTACATTACGAGAGATATCCTGCTGTACTAGAGGGTTACAGCGATGCTAACTGGATATCTGATACGGTGGATTCCAAATCCACGAGTGGATTTGTTTTCACACTTGGTAATGCAGCCGTGGCATGGAAATCCTCGAGGCAAACGTGTATTGCCCGGTCTACTATGGAATCAGAATTCATAGCGTTAGACAAAACAGCGGAAGAAGCAGAATGGCTTAGAAACTTCCTGGAGGATATTCCTGGTTGGCCCAAACCGGTGCCAGCGATAAGCATACATTGTGACAGCCAATCGGCTATTGGGAGAGCCCAAAATACAATGTATAATGGTAAGTCTCGACATATACGTCGGAGACATAATACCATACGTCAACTGCTCTCAAGTGGCATAATAACGATCGATTATGTTAAGTCGAAGGAAAACCTAGCGGATCCACTAACTAAAGGTTTACCTCGAGAGCAAGTTGAGAAGTCATCGAGGGGAATGGGCTTGAAGCCTATAAATTAAGAATTGTCAATGTGGAAACCCAACCTAGCTGACTGGAGATCCCAAGATCTAGGTTCAAAAGGGACAACTGAAACTTTGTGCAATTCAAAACAAGCACTGAAAAGTTTTGTACTCTTTCCCATTCCGATAATGACGCAGAGTGCTTTCTGTCAAGGTTAGGATAAGCTAAGGCTTTTAATGATCATTATATTATGAGATGATTCATAATGGGGGTAAAGGCATATTACCTTTTCATATTAGATCA